>JAOYNN010177684.1:0-10973 GCA_025770095.1 Goniobranchus kuniei
AACTATAACAATCTATAACAATACTAACTATAACAATCTATAACAATACTAACTATAACAATCTATAACAATACTAATTATAACAATCTATAACAATGCTCTACTATAAGAATCTATAACAATACTAACTATAACAATCTATAACAATACTAATTATAACAATCTATAACAACGCTCTACTATAAGAATCTATAACAATACTAACTATAACAATCTATAACAATACTAATTATAAAAATCTATAACAATGCTCTACTATAAGAATCTATAACAATACTAACTATAACAATCTATGCTGTCTCTTATGCTGCACAATAATAGTCTGCATGATATTAACTGGTCTGTGTGTAAATGATGGGATTAAATGCAGTCGTTTCAAATAAATTGATTCACAGGGATGTAAATCTTTCATGGTTTCTAGGAATTCCTAGGCAAAAAAAAAAAAAAAATGTTCACAGTTGTCAATGTTTGTGTGTCAAGTACCGAAACGTCAAGTTACAAGCTTCTTCAATAATAAAATTGCATTCCCATACTTAAAGTGATTAAAATCCAACATTAAATTACGTATCTACAATTAGCCTACTACTGTAATAGGCCTAATGTAATCGCCAATAAAGTCCGGGTCACTAAGTAGGCCTATAGGCCTAGCCTACAATCTGGGCCTATAGAACCCAATGAGTACTCTTACCACGAGAGAAATGCAATTCTTGAATTGATCTTTGGTGGCAAAAGAATTCTCAAATGGATCATTTTTTCCTAGTGGATGGCTAGGAAGGAATCGGGTGTGTTTACTAGGCCTAGCGTACGATGCTTTCCTAGTGGAAGACTAGGAAATATTGCACAGTTTCGAAATCGGTTTGCACGATTTCAATTCAGACCAGATAGGCCGAGCTGAGGCATAGGGCCTAGTGGATACAATGGATACAACCGCGGTATCGAGTATTTTGAAATGCGATGCTTCGTGACAAGTTCTGAGGCCGATTACTATGGGGAAAAAAATGGGGGCGCCTTGTGTTTATGTTGATGATCGGCAATGGGGGCGAAATTTTATCGAGACTGTGAAAAGCAGATTCAAATGGGAATGTTTTGTCAGAATGGGACGGCCGAAATCTATAAGATCTAGATCTAGATTTGTGTGAAATACTTGATTCAGATGGATTGGCGAGGTAGGCATTTTGTACAACTGTGCTGAACAGTAGGCCTAGGTAAATCTCGGCTAGGCTTGTCTGGAGACTTGTGAAAATTAAACAAGCAGCTCTCGAATGCCTGTACTGTAGGGGCTAGAATGTTTAGGACTCAAACTAATCATGAGGTGCTAGCTATAGCTTAAAAAGCTAGGCCTAAGAACAAGACACATGTGCAAGTGATATATCTGAAGTTGCCTTTTCTATGCATCAGCTCCAAATTGAACCTCATTGGATAAAGGGAATTAAACATCAGGCACATCTTATAGATCTAGATCTAGAGTAGATCTATTACCGATCGTTATTCTAGGCAGTAGGCCCACAAAATGGTGGTGGATGCCTTCGTGTCCAAGCTTAGGATGAGTTGCTAGAATTCAAATCTAAATAGCCTAAATCTAGATCTAGTCTAGACTTATAAGACCTATAATCTATCAGTCCTATGCTACTATAGTCTCTAGGCCTAGGTTTGGATCAGTTCTTGTCATCTAAGAGTGAGGTCTTAAATGCTGTGGATTCTGTGTAAACATAGTTTACTGCAATTGGCTTGGTTTTTGGATGGATATGTTATATATGCAATATTCTAGATAACATGAAAAGATAATGTCATCCTCATCGGGATAGCTTTCTGGACAGAACCAACATAAGATTACATAACACTCCGTTAACATGTTATTTTCCTAGTGGTTTTCCGAGACCCATTTACATCCCTGTGATCAGCAATATTCCACAGTTGTACAACCAAATGTAATAAACATCGATTTAAATTCCAGTCATTCAGATAAACCAGTAAACCATGTATTCCAATTACAATGCTCGATACCCTCCTCTTGAGGTTGATCCAAGATGGCGGCATCCATAACAAAAGGCTGCAGACGAGAAACAGGCGAGAGAGAGAGCCAAAAATCTTAGTATGGTAGTTTCCATCTTGAAAAGTTCGCCACGCATTGCCTCCTAAAAAAGTTAGCTTACGCTAGCGAGCGCCCGCGGTTGATGGAAGCAAACGGGCTATTGCCTAAGGAAAACAGAAAATGGTTTGCGAGCGCTCGCCTTTGGCAATGAGGCCCAATATTGTGTATGATAAAGAGCCAGGATGAAGGGGATCAATACAAGTACAAAAATAACTTTTGATTGAGAACAGGGAAACACATATGGATGTATTGCTCTTTATGACCCTAAAGTAGAATTCTGCTATATAATAATTACAATTAAAATAGTGGAGAAAGCAAAAGGATATATGTATCATTCCAGGGAGATAATGTACAATGACAAGAGTTTAAACACGAGAGTACACAGGAATGACTGTTCATTCATGCGACGAAAATATATGACAAGTTGTCTCAAATACACTATGACAAGTGGCCAAGAGAAAGGCCATGAATATGTGTCAATTTATAATTTGTTACTGGAAGGTTCAAATAAAATTAACAGAGACAAAGAGAGGGAAAGTCATGTGAGAACGCGTACTATCACACTGCTGGAAAATCATGAAAGTATGCTGGAGGCAAAGAAGTGGAAAATAGATGAAAAACTCTTCCATACTCTTGGTGAGACATTATACACTGTTAAAGAGAATGGGCAATTTTTGTTTTGAACTCAGAATCCTTCTCAATAATACAAAGGGTATGCCTTGAATGTGACAGGAAAAAAGCCTGTTAATGAGTTTCCTAAACTAGTTTCAAAAATAATTTTCATTCTGACGCTCTCTGCAATGTAATGGTAAATCATGAAAAGAAAATGAAGCTATTAGACTTGAACATTATCTCAAAGTGCATCTTTGAAATGAGAGATTATCTTATATGTTTACATCCTTGATGAAGGGAATTGAGTGTGAAGTAGCATAGTGTGTAAAATCATTGAGAAAATTACCTATCAAACAAGATTAGCATTTTGATTGGGACTAGATTAAGCATGTAACTAATGTAAACTTAAGCATGGAAAGAAATATTAGTTTCAGCAAGAAAACAAAAGGAAAATGGCAATTATTGCATTAGTGGATCCTGAGCAGGGGTAAAAGTTCTCTGGATTTTTTCATTCTCCAGAGTTCTTTCATCCTACTGGCTTTTAAAAAAAAACATAAGCCGGAGAATCCTGTGGTTACTGGGTAATATGATCCGGGATATTCATGCAATCCAGGCCATCGGGAAGCGCAATTCATCTCCCATTTTTTCAATACCGGGTGCTCAGGATAGTGGAAATGAAAATTGTGTTACATGTTACTATAATGGTTTGGCTAGGAAATAGGCCTATGAGTATGATATGCTTTTCCAAGACAATCTAACTTAGGCCATAGGCACGGGTGCAAATTTCTCGGTTTGCCGGCGTGTCGGCCATGCCAGTTCAAGGGCAAGACCTTCATGAGCCTATCGCAGGCCCATTCACTTCCATACAAGAGAGAGAGAGTGTGCGTGTGTGTTATGCTTAGCTGCTGTTTGACATGATAATAGTTTAGTATGTAATAGGCCTATGGTAAAGTGAAATGCAGAGCTAACTGAACTGCACTTTTTATAGACACACAGTATAGTAGTACATACATCGTAGTGTTGCTACATGCATAGGTGCACAGTAAGTTATTGGTGTGTTGAGTGATTGATTGAATGATATAGATTGTGTGTGTATGCGAGTGAGGATGATAGAGATTGAATGAGTGAGTTACTGAGGGTGTTAGAGATTGTGTGTGTTGTATGAATTAGAGAGTTAGTCAAAGCGCTTTGAGACTTTTCTTAGACAATGGAAAGCGCTATAGAAATGCAATCTTTTGTGTGTGTGTGTGTGTAACAGTTGAATAGAGGTTATATATGTGTGTATTGTGAGTAAAGGTGATAAACATGTCATGTGTGTGCGTAAGTGAAGCTGAGGAAGATTGCATGTGTGTATGAGAGAGTAGGGTGAGAGATTATGTGTGAATGAGTGAGGGAGTGAGAGTGATAGAGAAGATATTTGATCCTATATCCTATTTTGATGGGGGGAGTCATTGTCTTTTTCAGTTTCAGGCTTTTTGATCACTACTTTCCAGAATTTCAGGCTTTTTATGTCTTGGCAACTTTTACACCTGATCCTGAGTGAACAGTATTTTGTCATTTCTCTCATAACCTTTGATGTATAGTGTCAATTTGTACAATAATACATTTTTTAAGTATTTGTACTTTGAACTTTGTCTTCATTCACCAATTCATTGAAAATCAGGGGGGAAACAAGAGACTTCCCTGGGCCTGTTGTGATAGTGAATGTATGGCAAATAGCAAGTGCCTGTTGTTTGAAACTTTAAGCATTGGCATGGTGAAAAAATGAAAAAAAATTGTCTGTATTGGATTAAAAATTGAAAGAAATATCAGGAAGTTCAGTCATGAGACTTGTGAAAAAACATGCGGCACAAATGGGCAACAATCACATTCTGCAGCACACAAGTTTTGATACTGTATTTAGTTTCAAGCATCAAAAAAATTTTGAAGGAAAAGATTATCTCCAGCAGTTTGATTCATTACTTATCCATGAGGAGCTTGGACACACCTTTCATAGAAACATCCAGATCTCCAGGTAGAAAATACAAACGGATGGCATTTTTCTTTGCGCTAAGTTTGACTGAGTACCTAATGTATGATTTTCCACAGTATAACAGAACAATATGATGAGCAAGGGAGAAGAAATTGACAATGAAAATCTTATATCAATAGATTCAATAGGCATGAGAAGGCTGACATAGCTGTGTCCATGTGTAAATTTGAACCTGACATAACAATAATTCCATATGTGGTCTGGTCTCTTCCTCTCTTTGCAACACATAAAACATCTATTTATTTTTATTTTCACTGTCTCCTTTTCCATTAAAGGTTTTTTTTGTGTTGTTTTTTTGTATTTTTCGCAGACACACATTCTTGTCAAATGCCAAATTCGGCGAGCTCATCCAGCCTCTTCCCTGAATATGTCTTGGAAAGTCAGCAGCAAATTGATGAAAGCTTGAAACGATTGGACCAAATTAAAGGGGTTGAGAGTTTTGGTGGTACCGAAAATCTTACAGAAAATAAGAGAAATTTGAATGAAGAGCCTGCTACATGTAGTGAATGTGGCAAGACATTTACCTCGCTGTATTATTTACTTCACACACACATGAAAATTCATCGAGGCATTGGCCTTTTTAAATGTGATCTGTGTGGAAAGGGATTTGGTCGTAGCACTCATGCTCGGAGACACCTGTTGACGCATACAAGAGAAAAAGCCTTTAAGTGTAAAATTTGTGATAAGTCATTTACCTCCAGAGACTACCTCGAGAGACACAATGGACTTGTGCATAAAATAGCCAAGTCTTTGAGATGTGAAAGATGCGGCAAGAATTTTATTCATCGCAAGGACTATGTTATTCATATCAAGTCACACATTAGGAGAAAAAACTTTTTTAAATGTGGTGTCTGCGGAAAAGGATATAAGCATAAGGCTCATTTAGTCCTACATGGCAAAATTCATACTGGGAAAAACTTTCCTTGCAGCAAGTGCAGTGAGAAATTTAGTACCAGCAAATTGCTTTTAGAACACAGGATATCGCAGCATCAGCTCTATGGTCTAAATGACACAAAAGAAACAAAGTTATTCACTTGCAACCAGTGTGGTATAAGCTTACAAAGTCAAGATGATCTCACGAAACACATGGAACTGCACTCCATAGTTTGCGTTGTGTGCGGAACAATTATAAGCGGGAATGATGACCTTGATAAGACCTTAAAAAGTTGCCATAAGAAAAATTCAGTCCAGTGTGAAAATTGTGCCAAGAATGCACTGAATGAAAACCGTCCCACAAAAAGCATCCGTAAAGAAAAAGAACTACTTAATTGTGAGGTCTGTGGAAAGTTTTGGAAAAACCAAAGTGCTCTTAAGAGGCATTTGATGACACACTCAGATGAAAGGCCCCATCAATGTGACAAGTGTGGAAAGACTTTCCGTGAAATTTATATTCTTAAAAATCATGTTAAAAATATTCATGAAAAACGCCTTAAATGTTCCATCTGCGGCCAAAAATTTATGGACAGAAATTCTCTCATGGATCATAAGCAAATTCATATAGTAAGGCGTTATATGTGCAATGAGTGTGAACAGTTTTTTCCAGATCTAGCTGCTATTACGGACCATGTCAAAGAACACTTGCGAAAATGTGAGCAGTGTGGATTGTCTTTTATTGAGAGCAGCGCCTATGACAAGCATATGCTTAGACACAAGTATAAGTGTAAGGTCTGTGGACTGGATTGTTGCAGCTCATCTCGTCTTTCTGAACACATGACTAAGCACACAGGGGAAAAGCCTTTCCAATGTCAAACTTGTGGAAAGTCCTTTCGTAGAAGGAGTCTACTGAATTCTCACATGAGAACTCATTCAACTGAGAAGTTTTTCATATGTGAAGTCTGTGGCAAATCCTTTCATATTCATATGTATTTGACCAAACACATGAGAATTCATACAGGAGAAAGACCCCACCCCTGCAAAATGTGTGGTAAAGCTTTTAATTCATCTAGTAATCTGACTCGACACCATAGAACACATTTAGGTTTAAAGCCATATGTTTGCAAGGAATGTGGCAAATCTTTTACACAGAATGGGACTCTCAAGAGCCACATGAGACGGCACACTGGAGAAATGCCATACAAATGCAGTGAGTGTGGTGACTGTTTTTATGAACGGTGTCTTCTCAACAGACACATGTTCATGCACACAGGAGATGAGGGAGAGACACCATATAAGTGCAAGGATTGTGGCAAAGGTTTCCACCTCCCCTACCGCCTCTTTGCGCACATGAAGCTGCATTCAGAAAAGAAGGAGTTAAGCTGTGGTCTTTGTGGGAAAACATTTTCCCAGAACCTCTCTCTCTCTACCCATGTGACAACACATCACAGAAAATACACAAGAGGAGAAAAGGTAGGGAAGAAGGGATTTCTTTGTGACCTGTGTGGCAAAAGCTTCAGTAGTTCTGCTTACCGAAATGCACATGTAAAAATACACACAGGTGAAAGTCAATTCACTTGTTCCATATGCCATAGAGGTTTTCAGAATAGAGAAATCCTGGAAACCCATACGAGAGTTCACACAGGAGAAAAACCATTTTCTTGTACTTTCTGCAACAAAAGCTTTGCAAATGCTCATAATAACATAAGACACATGAGAATACACACTGGTGAAAAACCATATGAGTGTCCAACCTGTAAGAGAAGATTCTCTCAAAGATCTGTTCTTTCCGTACACTTGAGAACACATACTGGGGAAAAGCCATACAAATGTGAGGTGTGTAATCAGGCTTTCACTGAAAAGCGTAGCCTCCGAAAGCACAAGATGAGAACTCATCAAAGATCGGAACAGGCCATAGAAACTGTAATTAGCATTATAACCAGTGATGGGGACTTATCAAGCATATGTGCTTAGACAACACATATTATTTGTAGGTATGGTTTCATGTGATTTGGAAGGTTTTCATTTAACAGAACAGTCTTAGTCACAAGTTCTTTCTCACACCTTTCAGTATTTGTTCATCAGGGACGTTCTCATTAATGTCTGAGATAAGTCTGTACTATATGTATACATTTGAAATGTGTATGTTATAATACATTAAATATTGTTGCAATGATATTGCACAGGGGATTCTTAATCATTTAACTCTACAGGAGTAATGCTTTTTTGTTTGCTTATTAAAAGGCTTATCTTGCTAGATTAGTCGCCTGCTATTTTTTCTGCATGAATTTATTGTACAGGGTGACCCCCCAAAAAAGTGTACCATTACATATATTAATAACATCAGAACTAGTCGGTCAAACAAGATCATCTATGTATCAATTTAAAGAGGAAAGCAACAATTTTTATTGGTACTTAATAATACGTCAGACATTCCATCCATCTGCTGTCATTTTTGACAACACTCTTGAAAGTTTTAGCGTATTCGCATAATGGTTTGGTGAGATGGCACTCACTTCTCTTCTAATATTTTGTTTGACCTTAGTCAGGGTTTTTGTATTGAACTGACATAGGCTCGATCGAGCTAGTTCCATAGAAAGCAATCACAGGGGTTTAAATCAGGACTATGCGAAGGCCAGGGAATGTTAATGTTTTTGACAGAAGACGATCTCCAAAATGAGCATCCAAAAATTCGATGCTTGCATTTGTAAAAAGTCAAAGATAGTAGACGATATAGGTCTAAGGTTGTTCCGTATTCATAATGTGTTTAATAACACAAAAATTGGTTTCTGTCAGTTCAAAATGGTGCAAACTGTTTTATGACCAACAATAAGAATGTACCAGTCAGTTGCAATCATACACTTATTTCTGGGACACTATGTATATGATTATGGTGTTGACTGCTGTTTAATGAGGAAATATCCGATTTTGCAAGTTCTGACTGGAATTGCAACGGCTAGCCAAAGATTGACATCAAAAAGAAATTTTAGACGTCTCCTCAGCTCCTGTAATAGTTTTTTCAAGAGTGTCACAGTGTTTTTGAGCAGTAAGACTGAACCCAGAGGCACTAGGAAACAATGTCGTTATTATTTTTATCTTGCTAGGTTGCGTATACTCTGTGTAGGTTCCTGGATCCTCAGCTGTGAGGATTTAGGACAGCCTACCCCCTTACTCCCCATTATTGCAGTTAGGGGGCTGCTAAGGGCTGAGTGAGTGCTTCTTCTCCGTGTCTACTTCTGTCAGGTTCTCTTTTGTGTCAGATGGGACTGTTTGCTGGTAGGGAGAATTAGGCATTATTCAGTGGCTGTCCATAATTCCTGTGCATTGCATGACTTGAAAATACTATAAGGGTCACTACCTATGTAGACGGATGAATATCGTGTGCTTAATGTGGGGCTTGATGGCCATTGTTAATTAGTTACGTTTTTAAGAGGGATGAAGATAATATTTTTTCAGTAAATCAACTCTCCTTGTATCCTTATAGTTATTTTTTTTAATGTAGAATATACTTATTGTTTGTTTTAAAAGCCTGTTTCCCTGCTTAGTAACTTCAATTCTTCATCTGAAAATCTTTTCTACTACTTCTGTTCTCTCTTATAAACTAGCCTTTCGTCTGTCTTTCTCCATGGGTGCTGAGATGACCTTTGTTAGTCGGAGAGAGCCCTTCATACTAAAACACCAAATAAACAAAGAAATGAACTCTGAGTTTGATGTTGTTTTTGTTCTTTTGTTTTATTTTAAAAAAAATGAATGTTTGAATAAGCTAGATTGAAGTCAGATATCATACTTTGCTATTAAGAAGTATGTTAAGTAGTTGATTAGAAAAAAAAAATTTACTGGTGCATTTGTGCAAGATGACTCGATGCATTGCTGTCCAATTGGCATGTAGACAGCCATCCTTGTGAAGATATGACCTAAATTAAAACAATTTCTTGTACTTGACTATTAACTATGACTCCTATGTGTAAGTCATGTTGTACTGACATAAACATTCAGACCAACTTGTTAAAAACAATTATTTTTTAATTTGGCTTTATGCTTTCATTTGAAAATCTCTGCTGAGAGCTTTTATCCGGCTCATCTTATACACCCCCTCACTTATTTACTTGCTTACTGTGGGGGAAATATCCATGTTTAGTATGACCGGCTTATGTTACCCCTATTCTTATTGATATAATGAGATATCTTGCATCAATTTTATCGAATAAAGTTTTATCTTGACTTTACTTGGATTGTTCTTGTTTAATCCATATATGTATAGCGTTCTCTAATGTGATAATTGGGAGTTGAATTTTGGGCTTTTTAAAGTTTTCTAATTTTGTGTTCTTGATTGAATGAAAGCAGCTCCATTGAGCTTTGAATGATTTTCTTTATCTTTGTATATCTTGGTGCAGAGAAAAGATTAGCTCTTCTGTCAAATGTGATAGAAAGATTCTTTACTGATGCCATAGCATAATATTACATCCTGACTAGGGCTTTCAGCTGAGTACGATTTTTATCAGCATCATTTCACTGACTGACTGAATTCAGTTTATTAGCAATAAGAATATACCGTAGGGACTTTGAAGATCTGGCCAGGGAAATTGATGATGATGAGTGTGTTACAGAATATGAAAGTGAATTAATTGAGACGGATACACTATTTCCTACTTATTTCATCAATGTGCAAGGAGATGAATGGAAAAATGAAAGAAAACACAATGTCTGCACGTAAAGGTCTTTCAGATTGATCAAATATTGCATCATATCAATCATATCATCAGGGCTGAATTATAGTTGGGTGGGTGGGATCTTTACATAATGGAAGTCTCTGCAGCATCAGTCATTATATCTTGCCATTCTTTGAGCTCATTCCTGTTTTGCAATAGTCTGCCTCTTGTTCATTTCACTCCAAGTTTTCTTTCAAAATAAACTTTTTTGTACAAGGTTAGAAATATGATAGTGTGAGGTTTTCCGAATGAAAAAAACATCAAGAACCCCCTAAATTCCTATTTTTGCTTCTTGATTTAATTAATCCAAGGGAAGATCAATCAAGTCAATCAATGAAATGTCAGTGGTCTGTAGTAAGAAATTTGTATTCTTTTTTTTTTTTTAAACATGGCACCCAAATTCTAAAAACATTTCAGAAATAGAATAGTGCTAAGGCCAAAGATGATTAAGAATGACCTAAGTACAACCTCCGTTACTATCAAACCAGGTATATGATTTTAAATTGGTCACATTTGTCTCTAAGACCATATACTATGTTTCACAAAAAATGGAAACCTGGGTTAGATAGAATAATTCCGAAGTCTGAATTGTTCAACTGTTGAATAGATACAAAATTACAATTTCAAAGTTTCACCACATTACATTTACACACAC
>JAOYNN010177795.1:0-10973 GCA_025770095.1 Goniobranchus kuniei
TATTATAATATTATAATAATTTATTCATCCCTTGGAAAATTGGTTTTACAGATGTGGAATGGGATAAAGAGTCATGACATTTTGGATAAAACATTGTCCATTACATCAATTAGTGATTTAGATATTAAAATCAGCCAAAATAAGACCAAATATAGATGTACATTTTTTCATCACAGTATTTAGTTAATAAGCACATATATTTTTTGTTTAAAATCTAATACATGTATCTTCTTCATCGGTTTGCATCAAGACACCATGCAAATTATAAGTAGGATAACTTACATGATATTATAAAATTCAAGCTTGAAATTAATACGTTTGATCTTCATAATACGTTTTAAAAATTCATGGCAGCCTTTGCATACTACTGGCATACTGAGTTGCACAATTACTCTATCATTCAATTTTTAAAGACAGAAATCATCAGTAAGGGCATGACCCTTGAGTATAACAGTGATTAAACAAGTCTTACTCCAATAGGCAGGAAAGATGTCTGGTGCTTTTCATTTTGTGCCCTTCCTGTATGATGGCACAATGTTCACTGCCTAAATGACCAGTGCTTGGGAAGCATTACAAAAGAAAGTAGCAACTTGGCAAAAATGGCAACAAATCGTAGGGCTTCTCCTTTTAGGCCAACTTAACTTAAGAAAAGAGAACCGTTCACCTTTGTTTTTCTGTCTTAAGGGGTGTTTAAACCCTTATTTTAATAACTTAAAGAGTTGTTAGTCTGTTTTTTAATGTCTTACAAGCTAATATCCTCAAAAGTCAAATTGTCTCCCAATTTTATTTATAGTCAAGGATATATGCATATATTACAATTATTTAGCTCACATTACATTCAGACAAACACACACAAACAGTGACCCTGATTTTGATTGAATGTTGAAGAGCTTTAATTAACTGTAAGGTTACATTGTTACTGTAACAAAAACTTTTACGAGTAATATTGATCTATGTGCATGGTTGCTTTGTTAAATTATTGACTCAGCTTTGGGGAAGAGAAGAGGGAAAATACCTGCCAGATGCTCATTTCCAGTGTTTTAAAGGGTGTATGCAAATCCCTGAAACAAATTGTTTAAGAGTAAGGGTACGGCCGCAAGTCTAGCCATGCTACCAGCTTGTTAGTGCCAGCGAGCAATGAGCATTAAAGCTCGGGTGTCCACACCACTAGCTGCATTTCGGGCTACTACTAGCTTTTTTTTTTTTATACAGCTTGCTTTCACAAGACAATTGATTCCCCGCGTGCCTTGATTTGCATTGGCTTGCCTTGCTGCCTTATGAAGGGAACATGCTCACAAAATATAAAATATTCATGATTTATTTGATTATTGCAGTAAACCAAATTCTGCTTGGGTCTTGGCTTAATGTAATGCCATCAGAGTTTGGATCTGATCAATTTCCATGGAGATATTGGAAATGGAAATAACTGTCTAGCTAGGTCCAGTGACGTCACTCATCCTGCCTCGACAGTGAAGGCCTTTGAACATCTGGGGGTCTCTTGGGGCACATCGATCTCGTCACGTCAAAGCCTGAGCTTTGAGCAGTGGTAAATGACAAGACATTAGCCACTGCTCAAAGCTTGGAATGATAACGAGCTAGTAGGCTTGTGGTGTGGACACTTCCATTCACTCAAGGCAATCATTACCACTGCTCAGGGATAGCGTAGCTCAAAGCTTGACGTATGGACACACTCTAATGCTCAAGCACCACAAAAATGTTAAAGGGGTGATCTGTGAGTTTTAATACGTAAAATACGCACATCTGTGCATAATTTGGGGCCCTGGATGTAGAATAGAAATCAGGCATGTTCACAAAGGAGTTTGTGGATTATTGAACTATATCCTTTTTTTTTAGAGTGATATCCGTGATAATAAAAAAATGTTTTAATGTCATCATCTAAGGAAGGCTTTGGTATGTCGTTTTTTGTTGATTATAATATCTGTTGTCTCTGCATTTAGAAGAAATTACATGGGTTATGATTCCTCACCAGGCAATTTTATACTTCTGTTTGTTATTTAGAGTTGGAACAAATGTGTGACAAACTCTAAAACTGATGTCATCTTCATAGCATGAGAAGTTGAAGAAAAGTAATTCTTTTTTTTTTATTTTGCCTCAGAAACCAGAGCAGGGTTCATGCAGCTGTGCTTCCTTAAAATTCGAGGAGGTTTCAAGGAGGTTTCAAGGAGAATTTTGGTGAATTCAAGGAGGCTAATGCACCCGCCTTGCCACAGATTTTCCCGAACTCGAGGGCATTTGTCGTGGTCTTGCACCTTTTCTTTAAATTTTTTTCTGGACAAAATAAAATTCAAGGAGGATTCAAGGAGATTTAGGCCAAAATTCAAAATTCAAGGAGTTTTCAAGGAGATTTGGGGGGAAAATCAAATTCAAGGAGGTTTCAAGGAGCTCCTTGAAAATAAGCAGGCCGCGGGAACCCTGCCAGAGGTGAACAGCAGCTGCTCTTTGAGCTTAATGAATCTGGGGAACAATTTAGTTGAAAGTATCATCATAAGAAGAATGGCAATTGCAAGTTTTACTTACACCTGAGCTGTTGAGATCTACCCTACCTCCATCCAAAATAAGTCGCAATGTCACCTTGTTACATCTGATCAATTTAACCCCTTCTTCCCATTGTTTGGGGATGATTGTTGTCTTGTCTTTCACTACCCTTCTCATAGTTGCCACTTTTCTGCTGTTTAGCGGATTTCTGCTATTCAGCGATTCCGTTCCTAAAGCGTCTGCTAACGTTGTCGCCTGGCAATAGCGCAAAACTCGCTTACTCTTTGTTTCCTCTGGTCTCAGTAGATCGGGTTGTTAAAGTAACGGAAGTGATCAACATGGGTGTTTGACACTCTGTTTGGGTTAAATTTACAGTTTCTGGTCCAAATACATCGCAGGGCAAGGCTTATCAATAAATTCATACACACTCGCTGGCTGTGCTTATTTCATTTTTATCAGCGAACGACCACCGTGATTGTTTTTCTAGACCTAGATCTATCTACAGAGATAATATCCATATCTAGATCTCTAGGTCTACCTAGATCTATCCATCCCAAATAAAAATTTTTAGAATAAATTATCGTAGCTGTTGATTTTAAATTGTCCATCGAGTTGTTATTGAAAGAAGAGGAAACTTGAAGCAAATTGATTCTAGTGTGAAAAACAGATGGAACTGGACTTGGATGGAGTGCGTTTTCAAAATTCCTTCGGAAAATAAATAAGCTAAGATGGAGCATAGTTAGTAGGCTATTATTTACAAATGGATTGTAGATCTAGATCAGATCCTTTATTTTTAACATCAACCCTTTTCCTATAGATCCCTGATTGGATACAATAGATATTGGGAGTGGGGGGGGGGGGGGTCCGTTTGGGTAGGCCTACAGGAGGGAGTGGCTGCTAATTTTCCTCCTTTTATGAAATTTTTGGGTGGCAACTATTCCTCCTACTCTCCTCCTCTTCTTTCTCAGCTCCTTCTCCTTCTCTTCCTTTTTCTCCTCATCTGTCTCCTCCTCCTCCTTCTCCTCCTCGTCCTCTTTCCCTTCATCCTTGTCCTCCTTCTCTTCCTCCTCCTTTTTTCTTCTTTTTCATTGCCATTAACACCAGCGCCGTCGTCATAATCACCATCGTCATCATCATTGCCACCACCACCACTGCCACCATCATCATCATCATCATCATCATCATCAATATCATCATCATCATCATCATCATCATCCTCATCATATCAGTACGATATCCATTGTAACAAAAACTAATTTCCCTTGTGGATAATAAAGTATATTGAATTGAATTCTTGCACTGTTGCTCTCTTTTGATTTTTTTTTTTTACTGTATTTGAAAAGACAGTTTAAAATTATTGTTCACACTCTTCTTTCTCACCCAGGACTGTGGATTGGCACCATTCAAGTGTCTGACACCATCAAGATCATGAAAGAAATGGATTGGCTGCTGAACAATTGATATGCCCAAGCAATTGTCCTGAAAAACATGCAAAATAAGTCAGATCAGACTGCTTCATTTACATTTACACAAGAAATGGACTCATTATCAGGATATGTGACTGAGGAAGGCATGATGACTAATGCGAAGACACAAGATACTACAGCCTTCTCCATGCCAGTAGAATTACTTCAAAATTATGAAGCACTTCCTAATGACATTAAAGAAAGGCAACGGGATGTGAACTCAAATCATGTCAAAGAAATTGTCATGGAACCGCAATCTGAATTCCCACATAATGAAATGGTTTGTAATGATACCGGGAAAGACCCATGTGAGGGCATGAAACCATGTCTTACATTTTCTGTTCATGTGTCAAATTCTGATTTACCACAAAAATGTGAAACATTTCATAATGACACTGCTGGAACTAAATATGATATAAAACCATGTCTTGCAGGTTTTGTTCATGGGCTAAATCCAGATTTACCAGTAAAATGTGAAACATTTCATAATGAGCCTTCAGAAGCTCAAAATACCATAAAACCATGTCTTACAGATCATGTTACGGGGTCAAATTCAGATTTACCACAAAAGTGTGAAACATTTCGTAATGAGACTGCAGACACTCAAAATTCTATAAAACCATCCATTACAGATCATGTCAATGGACGAAATTCTGATTTGCAACATAATTTTGAAACGTTTCATAATGAGACTGCAGAAACTCAGTATGGTATAAAAGCTTGTCACAAAGATCTTTTTAGTGAACAAAATGCTAATTTACAACAAAAATTTAAAATATTTCGTATTGAAAGTGCAAGAACTCAATGTGACTTAAAACCATGTCTTACAGTACACAGACCATGTGCTGAATTACAACAAAAATATGAAACATTCCATAATGAGAATGCAGAAACTCAGTATGATATAAAACCATGTCTTGAAGATCTTGTAAGTGGACCAAATTATGATTTACAACAAAAATATGAAACATTTCATAATGAGACTGCAGAAACTCAGTATGATATAAAACCATGTCTTGAAGATCTTGTTAGTGGACCGAATTCTAATTTACCACAAAACTATGAAATAGTTCATAATGAAAGTGTAGGAACTCGATGTGACTTAAAACCATGTCTTACAGTAAATGGACCAAATTCTTATAAAGGTAATATTAGTACCAGTGATGTTAAATCGTGTGAATGTGACTTAGGATTGGTATCAAATTTTGAATCATTGACAAGACATGAGATGAAACAACATTCAGTGCCTTCACTTTTGATAGAGAGTAGAGTTTCTAAAGGTGGTAAAGGTGGCTGCTGTCTGGTGGATGGAAACCAGATTATTCCAGTCTGTAAGGGGAATGAAAAGGATAACGAGGAAACATGCAAGAGGATAATGGCATCCAAATCTGACACTTTTATTCAATCTGTTTCAGCTTCAGCTGTTTTGTTTCATTCGACTGTTGAATGTTTTGTGTCAGGAAATGAAGATTTGGAGAATGATATCGCTGGCACTCCGATAAAGAGCATGATGGAGATTACAAATCAGGATGAAGAGAGGCAATTCAAATGTGATGATTGTAATAAATATTTCACACAAAAACAAGCCCTTAGTCAGCATGTGAAAAGTCACAGAAGAAAAGTTTCATATAAGCATAATTCCTGTCCTAAAAAGTTCACTTCCAAGGTTTCCCTTGATAGGCATGAAAGCTCCCATGACGGAGATAAGCCATTGAAACATAGTATGACACTTCGTAGAAGAGAAAAGCCTTTCAAGAGTGATGAAAATATGACAAATTTTGGTCAAAGCACAACCATTCAGAAGCATAGAAGAAGTCACACAAGTGAAAATCCATTTGTTTGTACTGAGTGCTGTAGGGGATTTAGCGCTGAAGGCAGCCTTCTAAGGCATTATTATGCGCACGCAAGGAAAAAAACTTTCAAGTTCCAGTGTTATAAGTGTGAAAAAAGTTTTCCTCAAAAGTTGTACTTAGACAAACATCTGAAATTTCATCCTGGTAATAATAGCTGTGAGGAGTGTGGAAAAACTTTTAAGGCCAGCACGAACTTACTTATACACATGAGAAGTCACACTGGAGAAAAACCATTCAAATGTAAAGAGTGTGGAAAATGTTTCAGTGAAAATGGTACCCTCACAAGGCACATGAGAATCCATACTACAGAAAGGCCATTCAAATGTGAAGAGTGTGGAAAACAATTTCGTGAAAACGGCACCCGCGCAAGGCATATGAGAATTCATACTGGGGAATTGCCATTCAAATGTGAAGTGTGCGGAAAACAATTTCGTGTAAAAGGCACCCGGGCAAGGCATATGAAAATTCATACTGGGGAATTCCCATTTAAATGTGATGTATGTGGAAAACAATCTCGTGATAAAGACACCCACAAGAGGCATATGAGAATTCATACTGGGGAATGTCCATTCTCATGCAAGGAGTGTGGACAAACTTTCACACATAAAAGTAGTCTTTACTCGCATTTGCAAATCCATGGACAAGCTCCATTCAAATGTAATGAGTGTGGGAAAAGGTTTGCAGACAAGCGTGCCTGGATTGGGCATTTGAGAATCCATACTGGAGAAAAACCATTCAAATGTAATGAGTGTGGGAAAAGGTTTGCACTAAAGAGTGCCTGGATTGGGCATATGAGAATCCATACTGGAGAAAAACCATTTAAGTGTAATGAGTGTGGGAAAAAGTTTGCACACAAACATACCCTCAATGTGCATATGAGAATCCATACTAGAGAAAAACCATTTAAATGTAATGAGTGTGGGAAAAGGTTTGCACAAAAGAGTGTCTGCATTGGGCATATGAGAAACCATGCTGGGGAAAAACCATTTGAATGTAATGAGTGTGGGAAAAAATTTACAACTAAGAGCAACTGTCATGCACATATGAGAACTCACTCTGGCGAAAGGCCATACCTGTGTAATGTCTGTGGTAGAAAATATGCTCACAAATCTGCTCTTTCAAATCACATTATGAGAATTCACACTAAGGATAGGAATTCAAATATTGTGGGTGCGGAGAAGGCTTTATAGTTCAACAGGAATTATCAGAGACATGATCTACATACTTGATTTAAAACACTCTTCCCATCCTGGTCATCCAAGCAGGAGGCTCAGCAATTTCTAGGATTCCTTTCCTCAAACAGTTCCAGTGATTTCTGTTCTGTGATGCATGAGATTTTTGTTTACAGTGATAATCTAGGGTCGAATTGAGAAAGCTCTTTGCTTATCACTGTTGGCAAAGTTGTTATTGGCCTTCTATAAATTTTGCTCCGATTCGGTGTTACAGAATCCCATTGCCTTGTTGGCAGGTATTTCAGGCTTTTCATTGCATATTTCATAGAGTGACTTGTTCGAAATTTTCACTGGGGAGTATGTATTTAGGATTTAAAGCAATTGTTTCGGGTGGAAAGCATTTATCTAATTTCTTCATCTAAGCTTGTGTTAACACCTATGTGAGAATGGATTTCAGAAGGGCTTTGTATAATTTGATTGTGATGTTCCTTTTTGTTCTGTCTTCCCTAATCCATATGTTCTTCAGTTTATGAAGAGCAACGTTGGACAACTGTTTCCGTCTTTCAGTGTCGTCTACATCTCCTTTCAAGGATCTGACTTTATTTATAGTTTTCCAGTTTGTCTCATGTCTACTGATGGCTGTCTGATAAGAATTCATTTCTTCTGCTTCTGCTTTATCCCGGAACGCAAGATTCTCCCTCTCCCATCACTCCTGTTCAATTTCTCCTCCGCAGGGAAGAAGGCATTGTTGAGTGGCTTTCCCCCCATTCCTGTGCATTGTACAACTTAAAAATACCATCAGGGTCACTTGCTATCTAGAATAACTGAGTACTTTTGTACACAAAGGGCGATAGAAAATCCTGGGTGGTTATCGCGTGAACAATCAGGGACTTGATGGCCATTGTTAATAAAGTTTGTCTTTTAGAGAGATGATATTTTCTTTTTGTCTGTAAATCATCTTTCCATATAGCTTTTAATTGTTTTATAATGATGCCTGTGGCTTATTTTAAATGCCTGTTTCCATTTTGGGCAACTTTTTGTCCTACCCTGAAAACTTTCCTCCTTCTTCTGTTCTGTTTCTTGCTTTTGACTAGCCTGTCGTCTTACTTTTTTCATGGTCGCTGAGATGACCTTTGCAGTTGAAAGAGTCCTAAAACACCAAATAAAAAGATTATTCATTAGTTGTATATTTTGGAGAGTTGATATATTTTTTTTCCTGTAAATATCCACTATTTATGTAGCTTTTTCGTTACCTTACATTGTTATCTATTATTGTGCTTATTGGCTATTTTGCCAACCTGTTCCTCTTCCTCTTTTTAGCAACTTCATTTTCTCCTCTGAAAATCTTTTCTGCTGTCTTTTACTTTTGACTAGTCTTTTGACTTTTTCCATTTGACCTTTGTAGTAAAAAAGAGCCGTAAAACACCAAATAAACAAAACTAGCAAACAGACTGTCATTAAACATCTTGGATTAAAACTAATGTAGCAAGCAAGGGTAACTAGAATTCATCGGGGATTGGAAATAGTGTTCAAGATTTCCGTGGCGTCAGTGGCTAAATGGTGATCACATGTCAACACAAGTCGAGAGTCAAGAGGCATTCACCATGGTCGGTACAACAAGCACGTATGACCAAGTGGGTTCGAGCCTCGCAAGTGAACGGTTAGGCTCATAACCGCAAGTCATCGGCATTTTGTTCTTAGGTAAGGCACTTTACTTCATTTACCTCACTCGACTCAGGTGTGAATGAGTACCTGGCCATTAAGACAGTGCTGTGTCTGTCTGGAAAAGTGTATTTGCGCCTAACAGGCTGCAAGTCATGTTCTAAATGTTCTGTGTTGTTGTGGGTCAAGGGAGTAAAATGTCATTGTAAAGTGCACTGAGCATGGCTACGCCGTGAAACATGCGCTATGTAAATGCCATGTTTACTTTAATTTGTCATGTCCATGAAAGGCCGAAATACAAAGAAATAGAGAAAAAAATCAAGGGAGGTAAAAAACAACATGAAAACAATTAACATCGTTAGCTACAGCATGATTGCAAGCATGGTAAGCCAGTGGTGTGGTACAGTCAGCATCACTCCCCAACTCCTTTTCCCTGTCTCCCTTCCTGCAGCCTCCCTCGGTGAGACAAGGACCACGTTTTGGCTGTAACAATGACAAACAAACACCTAACCACGACCAGAAAGACTGTAAAGTGGGAGTTTTGTTGTGAATGTGAAGTGGATTTGTTTGAGATTTGAGTTTTGTGTGTTCAGGAACTCCGTGAAGTGAATTCATAGAAAACATAGGGACTGAAACGGGGCAGATAATTGTGCTCGAGACACTCGAGACAGCTGACATTGGAGCCAAACAAAAAACATTGTAACATACTACACAGCTAGTTTAAAATGTGTTTCACGTACATTTATAACTAACTACACAATATCTATATTATCATTGCTTTAAAACAGATTTTACAAGAGCTTTACAACCTTTAATCCCTATGGGTTTAGGGCAGTGTGAAATGTAACATTTCAAAAAAACCTATTGAGTCCGATTTGTTATTTTACCGATAGTTTGATTTTGTTCTTTCTCCATTAAAGCTTGCTATCAGTTATTATCTTTGGGTATTTCTTTAGCATGGGGATTGTCTTCTGCAGCAGGTTCACCCATACATCAGGGACACTTCACACTAATCCTTGCAATAACGTGCAAGGGGATGTACTCTGATATTGAAGTTCCTTTACTTTATATGTGAATTATGCTCCTGAGACTTAGATGAAGGTTAACTGTCATATACAGGGTCTACTATAAAAAAAAGTGGACCATTCCAATAGGCCATAAAATGACTGCTGAGTGACAAAAATGAAAAATTCCATCTGTGACTTATAATCTGTTCTTGGGTATTTTGTTCCCTAAGTATCATTTGGTTTATCCACCAAGTCAATAAGATGTGAAGAGGTTACACTGTTTGGGTATGTTTCTCTTCTCAACTACAGCTGTGTCCCAGAGAGGGATTGGTGGATAGCAATTGTTCACAAGTCATCATTGGTATCCCAACTAAATTCTGCAACATCGATACACTGTACGCCTACATGAACATGTATCACTTTCCCAGTGTATGAGTCGAGGCTAGCCTACAACATGTAAACAACACTCCAACTCCAAGTGCCCTCCCATTCCACATTCCACTCCCCTCTCTCACCAAGCGACGCGGCTAAGCGAGGCCCTTTGAAACCCAGGGCTAATCTTTTGTTTCGATGAAAAAGAGAGAAGAGAAGAAAAGCAAATTTAGTCAATTTCTTGGACTGTTTTACCCTCGGAAGTGTTAAGTCTGGGGCGGGCAGGAAATACTCGCTATTTCCAAGTTGACTTCTTTTTCATACTCATACTTTCATCTTAATTTTATTGACTGAAGTAAGGGGAAAAAAAACGGGGATTTAGATTTTACTCGCTATTTCCAAGCTCTCGCTATTTCCGAGCTTGTTACTTGCATGTTCTACTGTATACTTTCCCGTTCAATCTTCCAGGGATACGCCCAAGTGGCTATCTCTGTAACTTAGAAGTGTTACATGAGTGGTCATAAGGGCAACAGAGAACAGTTGCTTGCATACTGCATACCGTCATAATCTATCCCCTGATTATTGAAGGTGTGCAGAAACAACCACATATTTTCTTGACAGCTTCTTCTCTCATTGTATATCTTCTTCCGAGAGGCTCTCTTTTAGTCCTCAGAGGGAGAGTTTTGCTGAGAGAGGGAAGTAGGTATTGCTATTTGTTGGCTATCCCCTATTCACGTGCATTGCATGACTTAAAAATACTACCGGTATTGGCGTCACTTGCAATCTCTAGTTATCTAGATGTATTGAGTACTTTTGTACACAAAGGGCAGTAGAAAATCCTGGGTGGTTATTGCATGCACTGTTTAGGGCTTGATGGCTATTGTTAATTAGTTTGGTTTTTTTAAAGATTTTTTTTGGTTTGTAAATCATATCTCCATTTAGTTT
>JAOYNN010177906.1:0-10973 GCA_025770095.1 Goniobranchus kuniei
GTAGTAGTAGTAGTAGTAGTAGTAGTAGTAGTAGTAGTAGTAGTAGTAGTAGTAGTAGTAGTAGTAGTAGTAAGAGGTGAAGGAGGAGGAGGAGGAGGAGTGATTATAATGGTTATGAGGTTGATGTTGATGGTGGTAATGATGATAATAATACATGTAGGCTACTAATGATAATGGCAATGATGATGATGATAATTAGTAGACCAGTTGTGTTTTATCGCGAAATGCTGGACAACCACTGATTGACCAACACTGACTTTGCCCTGAAGACCTCTCGGACTCTCGAGGTTGATGAAGGCTCGATGGAACAAACAATTGAACACTCTTTGCCTCTGAACTCAATGATGACAGGCTCAATGCATTTTCGGTCTTAGTTCTTTGCGATGGTCTTTAGACAGGAGGACTATTATAGTATGGTCATATGGCGTTGATTTCACCAGCAACCAATCATAATACTGTGCTGTGGAAGAGTCAGTCCATATTTTCAATATAATATGTTAAAGTAAAAGTGGATGTCGGTGGCTATATGGTGATAGAGACTAGAAATGTTCCTAGTCTATGATGGTGATCACATTCCGGCACGAGTCGAGGGTGAAGAGGCATTCACCTTGGTCAGTGCAAGCATGCGTGTCCGCATGGTGTCATTGGCGTTGTGTCCTTGGGTAAGGCTCTTTATTTTGCTTACCTCATTCGACTCAGGTGTGAATGAGTACCTGGCCGTGAAGACAGCGCTTCTCCGTCTGAAAAACTGTATTCGCGTATAACAGGCTGCAAGTCTTAATCTAAATGTTCTGTTTGCTGTTGGTCTCTGGAGTAAAATATCATTCTTATTTACTAAAGCGCAATGAGCATGGCTACGCCATGGAACGTGCGTTGTATAAATGCCATATTTTTTTTTATAATGTGTAGTTATAATGAATCCGGCTACAGGCCGTGCCAACACAGATGGGTCAGTTCACGTCGGATAGATTGAATTCACGCTGCAATTATGTCAATGAATGTCAACGCAAGCCCTCTGACGGGTACAAATCCTATGTGAAACACTTGAATTTGTGAGAACGATAGCAAGGGCCAATGAAAGACCTCTCCTGCAATAAATAGGCCTACGTTTTATTTTAGAAATAGCTTACCATGAACATTTAACAGCGTCAGAATTTTGTTACGACACATTTCCCACAATAAACAACAACAAATCCTACATTTAGATTTCAAGTTGTAACAAATACTCAATCAGAATATTTAGTTTAATCCTTAAACAAATGTTACTTTTGAACATTTTAAAAGCAAGTCAAAAGCCTGCTTTAGTAGTAATTAATCTAGTTCAACTAATAAGTCTCTAATGAGTCTAACTAGGTAGGCTATTTCATATTGAAGGAGCGTTTATTTCTTTTTCTTTTTCCAAATAAGGCTTAATACTTAATTCGTTTTCTTGGCAGAAAATTCATCATTATGCCAACCAAATCAACCAGTGATAGCAACCGTCTGCCATCATGGGTGACCTTCTGGTTTTATTTCACGGCAGTCGTCTGTACCTGGGATGCGTCTTTCATCGTGTTCAGACCACACACCCTGCCTGGAGGCGCATGGTCTCTATTCTGGTATCCTTGTAAGTTCATGGATCCTATTTACTGTTGGAAGTCGTTTTTGTGTTTGTTTTTGTTGTTTTCGTTGTGTTTGTTGTTGCTTTGGGGAGGGCGATTTCTTTTGTCTTTGTTTTTCTTTCTTTGTGTGTATGGGGGGGGAGAGCTCTGGGGAGGGGGGTTAATATAATTTTGTTTTCGGGCGGTGGCTGAGTGGAGTGGCCAGTTTTCTGTCTTTTTTTCGGGTTAGGGGGTGTCTTTTGAGGGAGGAGGGGGTTGTGTGTGTGTGTGAGTTTTGTTTTGTTTTTTGTTTTGCTTTTACCCATACTGGTATTAATTTTTTTTATTGCTTTTTGGTTGTTTTTTTTAAAAGGTTTTTTTTCCTTTCCTAGTTCATTTTCTTTTAACTTTGCTGGAGGGAAAGGCAGAAGGAGAAGAGTCTTTACGTGGCTTTGATCTGCTTAATCATTATTATTGCTTTGTTGGTTTCTTTTGGGGGGGGGTTTTGTTGTTGTTTTGTTTTGTTTGTTTTTTTGTTTGTCGTTTAGAGGTATAATTTGTTTGCTTTCCCTGTTGTTCCGGGAGTTTTTGATAATTCGATGAGTTTGTATTTAGTTAGGTTTTTGTAAATGTTTGATTTTTATTGACCGAAAGTGAGTCTGGATCTACTTTTGCACATCCATTAACTACATGAACTGAATAATGTACTCTTACAAACTTGTTTCCAACTGGATAAAACAAAAATAACTAATGTACAGTATGAGAAGAAGGCGATTGCATGTGAACTGATGCACTACACCCGCAGTTACGTCATGTCTTGTCATCGGATTATGATCTAGATTCACGCGTGTAGCAAAGATTTCTCTAATTCTCATAACATCGTCATGCCTGGTGTTTCTTTGGTTTGAGCATGTTACATGTATGTATAGATTACAATTAATAATCTCATGGAATTTTTCTTTACTATTTTTTTCCTCAGATAAATACTACGTGTACTTAGACAGACGTTACATGGACTTATCCGATGCATTTGTTTTTGCTCAAAGCCTGTGAGTAGACTCTTTCCTTTCTTTCTTCACTGTAAAAATTACACCCCACTTTTCCCCGTCTGAGTTCAGGTGTCCTCAAATTGAGAGCCGCCAACTCTTCCGGTGCATCTCGTAGAAGGCGAGAAAGGGTGAATCAGAGTTTCTTCTCTCGTCTGTCCGTCTTCTGGCAGGCTCTCTTTTGTGTCCTAAGAGGGGTTGGGCAGATATTTATCTAGGAGAGAGGAGGGGACATTATTTCAGTGGCTATCCCCCATTTGTGTGCATGCATGACTTAAGATTACTATCAGGGTCTCTTGCTATCTAGATAGCCCGAGTGGGCCTATTTTTGTACCGTACACAATGTAGGGCAGTAGGTCTAGATAATCCTGGGTGGTTATCACGGTACACGGTTTGGGGTTGATGGCCATTGTTTAATTTGTTGTTTTATTTTGTTTAGAGATGCCAGTTTTTGTCTATAAATCATTTTTCCTTTACCTTACCCTTACCATTTCGGCAAATCCTTTGTTCATCCTGCTGGCTGATCTTTCGGGATGTAGCCGTCCAAACACCACTCTCCATCTTTTCCTGTCCATGGCAAGTCGTCCTACTTTTTCTACACTCGTTCTCTTCCAACTCTCAACATCATCAATCTATTGTGGTCCTGGTCTTCCTCGTGATCTTTTCCCGTTCACTTTACCCTCCATCATTCTTTTCTCCAGCATGTCGTGCCTTTTTATTTGTCCGAAAAATTATAGCTTTTGTTTTTTTATATGATTGACTAATTACCCAGATTCTACCCCCATTCGTTGTCTTATTTCTTCGTCTCTGATTTTCTGTTTCCACGATATGCCTAAAACTTTTCTGTATCAAAACATTTCAAAAATTTGGATTTTTCGTGTGTAGGACTGGTTGATTGTCCATGCTTCACATCCATAGAGAGCAATGGGGATGATGTATGCTTTGAGAATTTCATTTTTAACTCTGTGCCTAGTTCTTTGCATAACTTGTATATTATGTTGTTCAATTTTTGTTTTGCGATTGCTATCCTTCTTCCAATTTCGGTTTTTGATGTTCCACCTCTGAGAAATGTGTCTCTTAGATATTTGAAGTGCTCAACGTTCTCTATTGTCTATTCATGGTTTTTTTTATTTCCGTTTTGTTTTTACACTTTTCACCATCCATTATTTTTGTTTTCTTGGTGTTGAGCTTGAGATGTTTTTCCTCACTGTGTTGTATTGTCGCCTGTACTAGGTTATTAAAACCTTCCGTTGTTGTTGATAAGAGGGCTGTGTCTTCTGCATATCTTAGTTCTCTAAGTTTATCGCCATTGATAATGACTTCATCAAAGTGCTCATTTCTGTGATCATCTTCCACTTTTTTCATGATGCTTTCCGTGTATAGACTGAACAGGTGATGAGATAGAATGCAGCCTTGTCTCACTCCCTTTCCAAGTTCAAAGGACTCAGTTTTTCCGCCTTCCAGTTGTACCCTTGCAATTTGGTTCTGATACAGTGACCTCAGCAGTGATATGATCTTTGGGTGAAAATTCATATCTCTTTAAGTTTGGCACATTTTGTTACACAATCGAAGGCTTTTGAATAGTCGATAAAACATCTCAAGTCATGGTTCATTTCATTATGTTTCTGAAATAAAGTTGTTAGGTTCATACGATGGTCCCTTGTTCCTCTGTCTTTTTCTAAATCCAGCTTGGTTTTCTGCTATTTCTTGCTCTACTTTTTTTATTTATTCGGTTCATTATTATATTAAGCGGGATTTTGCTGGCGTGGTATGTCAGGGATATAGTTCTGAAGTTGGAACACAGCTGGAGATCTCCTTTCTTTTTTTGGTAATGGAATGAAAATTGATATTTTCCAATCTAAAGGTCATAATTCTGTCATCCATATTTTCATTATCAATCAAAGTATG
Source organism: Goniobranchus kuniei (assembly GCA_025770095.1). NCBI lineage: Eukaryota > Metazoa > Mollusca > Gastropoda > Nudibranchia > Chromodorididae > Goniobranchus > Goniobranchus kuniei. Next base: position 4,535 of record JAOYNN010177906.1, read on the forward strand.
GTAGATGTTGACTGCTTCCTCTTCACCTCCTAGTATCATTTCGGCACATATTTGATCGTGACCTGGATTTTTATTTTCCTTTAGCATGTTGATGGCTTTTCGAACCTCCGATTTCAAAGGTGGTAAAAGTTTTTCACAATTTTCGTGATTTTGGTGGTCTTCATTTGGGTCGTTTTCGTGCGCTTTGTACATGTCTTTACATTATTCCGCCCATCGTTTTGCTATGTCCTGCTCTTCGGTGAGTGTTTTTCCGTTGGCATCTTTGATTCTTCTTTCTGGTTAGTTTCTTGATTTCTTCATACATTTCCCTGCCCTTGTTACCTTTCATATATTGCTCTATCGCTTGACAGTTTGCTTTAAAAAGAAAATGCTTTTTATCTGTTATGCAAAGGCGTATGATTTCTTTGTGAATTTCCCTATTATATGCTATCCTTCTACATTCCAAGAGCTTTTGATATTTCAGCTTCTTTCTCTGTTCGATCTTGTCTAATGTTTCTTTACTTATCCATGGTTGTTTTTTCGTTCTTTTTCTTGTGAGGTGCAAAGCTGCTTCTTCTGTAAATATTGCTTTGATGTCATTTGCTAGTTCTTCTGTTTCCTTTTCTCTACTTATCTTCTCTAACTCAGAAAAACGATTCTTGACTGCTATGGTGTGCTATTCGTTTATGTCACTCACATCATATGTTAACTTAGGTTTTATTACATCTGAGTTTAAATTTCACATCAGCAATGAGGAGTGGTGATCCGTGGCCCAATCTGCATCTGGGAGCGTTCTTGTTCGTCTGATTATGTCGGAGAGTTAGCTTTGTATCATGATATAGTCTGTTTGATGTTTCGTTTGCCCATCAGGTGCTGTCTATATATCCTTCTATGATGGACTGGGAACATTGTGTTCATTATTTAAGATTATTGCTTACGGTGAACTCTATCAACTCCTCACTGTTGCTATTTCTGCCTCCATATGCGTAATACCAACTGTGCCCTTATCATTTTGATTTTGAAGGTTTTCGGTCTTTGCATTAAAATCACCCATTACTGTTATGATGTCATTTTTGTTTGAATCATCTATCTCCTTTTGTAAGTCTACGTAGAATTGTACTAGTTCCTCTTGTTTAGCTTTAGATGTTGGAGCATAGACTTGAATGATTTTGAGATTTTTTACTGTGCCCATCAATCTTCCATTGATTGGCTTGTATCCTAAAACTGCCTCTATCGTGCATTGTTCTATCCATATTTCTACTCCGCCGTTACCTGCTTTCTTATTGCCCAAAAAGTACATCACTCCTCCATCTTCTGTGTTGAAATGGCCTTTGTTTGCCCATCGATGTTCTGAAATTCCAAGTATTTTGATATTAAGTAAAGTTAGTCCCGAACCCATGACTGAGTATAGGTGAATTAGGGGTAGAGCCCTAATTATGCTAGGCATACGGCATAATGTGGTAGTTTGCCATTGCTTTCCACGTCGACTTTACTTCCGTCAAGTCTAGACAGACCTAGCTACCCATTTATACTGCTGGGTGAACATTGAGCCACGAAAAAAAAAAACACTTCCCGACTGGGATTCGAACTCGGGCCACCTCGTATGGCAGGCAGCTGCACTACCAACAGAGCTACCGGGCCACCTATGTATGTAAGTAAGTAAGGATGTATGTAGGTATGTATGTATGTTCGTATGTATGAATGTAAGTATGTATGTACGTAAGTAGGTAAGTAAATAAGTATGTAAGTATGTATGTAAGTGTATATGTATGTATGTATGTATGTATGTATGTATGTAAGTATGTATGTATGTATGTATGTATGTTTGTGTGTGTGCATGTATGTATGTATGTATGGATGGATGGATTGATGGATGGATGGATGGATGGATGGATGGATGGACGAATGGATGGGGAGTAGCTGTACTTGACTTATAGCCTTCTTTACTCTAGTAGTCATTTCTCGCTATCGCTTTCTGTCCTGGGCGAGTTTTGTGGTGTTATCCGATTCGTTGATTAAATGGAGTCCAAATGGATGGTGAATGAATGTAAAGATAAAGAGGGCATTAAACTACTGACCCAAAATAAATGACACCGCCTAAAATCGCTATATCTCCGAAACCAATGAATTGATCAGCATCAAATTTGAACAGGAACAAGTTTGTTCAACCGGAGGATGGATCATGTAAAGAAAAAAGGAAACTCCCACCTTTGCCATAAAGAACCAGTATGACATTCAGATGCTACCATTTGCATTAAAAGCATACCTGCAGTCATGATAAATTCGCAAAACACGAAATTTGTTTGCTAGACAATATGTTGTTGACATTTATAACCCAAACATATATCCAGATAGGCAACTATCTTGAAGTGGACATCATTTTTTTCACTAGTATGGGGATGTAGGGAATAAAAACTGTAAGTCGAAATCTTAAATGATGCTCAGTGGACGACTGAAGAACCAAAGGACACCTTTGGTGAGTGACATTAGTCGAGGCACAAACCATACTTGGTCGGCACAGCCCTGATCCCAACCCTCTGGACTTTCATTTATGGGGCTACCTTAAAGACAAACTATGCAGGGCAGCTTTAGGAAGCCTATGTGTGCTCAGGGAACATATCACAAGAAACATTATGGATAATCCAAATGAACGATGTCTAACGTGATTGCGAGTTTTGTGAGACGTGTTGAAATGTTTATGGATCGGAATTGATGACATTTGGAACATGTGCCATAACTTTTTCACCTTTCAACATATTTTATATAATTTAGCCACATATATATGGTTAGGATCTATTTCAATTTTAATTGCTTTCGATAAAAAGCATTGATTTTCTCTCCTTCGGTTTGAGTGAGTTCCCATGTGTAATATGGACTTTACCAGAGACTTGTAGAGGTGTATTTTTGTTGTGCTTTTGAACTTATTCCTTTTCATCTATACGTGTTTTAATTTGTTGAGGGCTGCAGAGGAGAGTTGTTTTCTTCTTTCGACCTTATTCTTGATCTCCAATAATTGAGGCTATTTCTTTCGGTCTTTTCCCACTCAACTTCTTTCTTGATAGAGATGTTAATTCTGTCTTGTCTGTGTAGCCTTTTAATTGATGTTTTTGAAGGATTTCTTGAATTGTGTTGATGTTGGAGTATTCGAATTCGAATTAAAAGTGGCATCGTCAGCTAGGCTACCTCATTATGGATTTCTTTTTTCATAAGGAGATGTTGGTTCAGGTTATATGGCTTGAGCCTCTTGAAGAGCTTGTTCTTATTAGATCGTGAAAAGAAAAGGACTAACGCTATCTCCTTGGGGAGTACCAGAGCTGCTTGTGAAAGGTTTAGATTTTGAAGAGCCGTTAATTCTTGACTTTATTTTTGTATTACCCAGTAGAAAGCGTATTGGTCGTATCTCGTCTTCATTAACAATTGTCTTTATTATATCCAGGATTTGAAAACGGTTAATTGTATTCATTGCTGTGGACATTCCAATGCCGGAAACTTTGATGTTTGCATCTTCTTTGAGTATTTTTGCGGCCATCCTTTTTGTGTGTTCAAACAACACCTGTTGTGCTTCGTTTGGGCGAAAGCTGCTTTGATTCTGCGACAAGAATTCATCTTAATTTGGTCTTATTCTGTCTGGCGTGATGATTGATAAAGTTTTTCACAGCTCATTGAGTAAGGTGATTGGTCGTAAGTTGTTTGGAGGGCATTTCTATTTGCCTGGTTTTTGGATGGATACCAGAACTCCTACATTTATATATAGTGAAGTACTCTAAAAGTTCTGCTTAAATTTGATCTTCACCCGTAGCTTTGGGAATGAGAGTGGAGTTAGACCTAGTTCATCGTGCGGATTAAAGTGAATGATGATAATAAGCAGCAGAACAGTTAGTATAGGCAATGCAAATCATCGCACCGGGCATTCCGATACTTACAATCGATAAGCCAGAAGGATGGACACAACTGCCACGACTGCGGTGATGAGAGCCGTAGCCGTCAACAGGTCTGTTCTTTTGGTTACTGTAATACAAGGGCATTAATTATCGTTGAATTACTATAATTGGTGAACCAAAAAAACAAACAACAAACAAATAAAAAACCAACAAACAAACAAAAAACCAAAACAACGCGCCGAAATTTCAACCTTAATAACATCAATACTCGTCAACAAATTTATTTAAAACTTTGATCATACTTTTTCCAATCCATTATCAATGTACCCTCTAAATTTTACATTAATATTCAAAGTGTCTTGCAAGATGTGAATATTTTACGAGATGATGCCCAAAATAGAAATATTGAACCTTCCCCTCACTGAAGCGTCGAGGCGGATTTCAACGCAGACACCTTGCAATGTTATATTAAAACGATTGTTTCTATCGGATAACTTGATTACCGCAACGGTTGATTCAGTCCACTTATAGTTTGCGAAAGGCAGGCGGTAAACAGTGCCATTTTAAACTTGTAAACTGATTGCTGTGCCTTTGATTTAATCCGCAAGCAAATTGTGTTCATTCACGCGCATTCATTTTGAATTCATGTGCTAAATTTACACCACTTTTAAAATCTAAGTGATAAAGTGATTGAAAATTCTAGATCTACATCTCGAGTTTCGGAGATAGATCTAGATCTATCTAGCGCTAAAATATAGATCTAGCTTTGCGATGGTTTCGAGCTGATCAGGTTAAGTTGTTATTGAAGCTCTTTTCAAGGAAAAAGGGTGGAGAGGGGCGCAACTCATTCAAGAACCTTTCACAGAGGAATCTATAACACGGCAAATTCTAATGTGCTGGGACAAAGTAACTTTAAATCATTCCAGAAAAGCTATATCAACCTGGAAAAAGAAACTGAGACAAGTAATTCAAGAAGACAGCGGCTCAACTTATCATTTAAAGCAGTAATTTGCCGGAAATAAGAGTTCATTTTCCTCGATATCGAATTTTTTTAAACCGCTTCGCTAAAATGACTGCATTAATCTCCTTTATTAACTGATCATTTTTAAATTTGTCCATAGTATGCAGTTTAATGGTTCAAGTTAGCTGCCAAAGGATTTCGTAATTAAATGAATATATACGGGGATATTGTTTTTGTTTTGTTTTGTTGTTGTTGGGTTTTCTTAGCTTTCTTCCTTTTTTGGCCTGGAGTGTGAGGAGTTTTGTCATAGCAGACAAGAACACAGATGGCTCAATGGTAAAGGCGTCGGCTTGGGACTCGGAGGTCCAGGGTTCGATTCCTGGCAGCGACTACTTGTGTTTTTTCCCCCTTAAGCAAGAAAATGTACCCTAATTGCTTCACTCGACTCATATGTTAAATGAGTACCTAGAAATAGGCTGGTAATGTTGAGCAAAATGGGCTGCACTTTACTGTATACTCCCCAGGGAGTATGCCTGCTAAGGGATAAAGTATTGTAAAGCGCTTTGATATTGTTTGTAGAAAGGTGAAAAGCGGTATGTAAATGCAATCTTTATCTGTAACTGCCACAAAGTACTTCGACATATCTGCCAACTCACTGAGACAAGTCGTTGTTTCTTGGTGTTGGGTACTTGGATAAGACACTTCATCCCTTACACACCATTATATTCCAGTGTGAATGTATACCAGTTCAGACAAGTTTTCTTTTCATATTTTCTATCCATTAAATTGTTTCTACTATTTTTCGCATCTTGTGGTTTTAATGATCACAATTTCATTCACAACCATTTTAAATTGACTTAAGTGAGCATCCAGTGGTAGCTTTAGCCATAACAAATCATGCAACTTCATTGCAAAGTGAAACAATTCAAAATCAATCATTTTATCAAAAATTAATTTTGTGATTCGAATATCTTCTGGCATGAGTGCAACATTACCTTACTTATTTGAGAAATGTCATCGCCTAGGAGATTAAATTTTGCTTTATAAAATATCCAATGTTGTTATTTCCGTCCGATTTTCTGTTAGATTTTATCCGTAATCTAGGTCTGTATATGTAACTGTACACGCATTTCTGTGAATGTCTCCTATCTAGTCCAAACATGTAATCTGCCTTATCAATCAATTATAATTTATCTTTACCATCTGTGCCGTCGAAAACCACTAAACCATTTTCCAGCCATTAAGCACATAATACTGTCATTAGGACGTTTCCGCTTCCTTCTTACGGACTTCCCGTCATCCCTTGGGATGTCCGATAAAATAAATACCTGTTAATTTCTGCTTTTACAACATAAATGACACATTAGGTGTAATTTCTATAACATCTATATTACTACCCACTTCTTTGCTTTTTTTATTATCGGTACCTTCATATTTGAATACGTATAATATAAGTCTTTCTCGCTCTTTCCGTCTCTCCATCTGTCTGTCTCTCGGTAGGTCTCTCTCTCTCTCTCTCTCTCTCTCTTTCTCTCTCTCTCTCTCTCTCTCTGTCTCTCTCTCTCTCTGTCTCTCTCTCTGTCTCTCTCTCTCTCTCTCTCTCTCTCTCTCTCTCTCT
>JAOYNN010178017.1:0-10972 GCA_025770095.1 Goniobranchus kuniei
GAACAGCCGTTAATTCTTGCATTTATGTGTGTATGACTCAGTTGAAATCGTGTTAGTCTTACTTTGTCTTCATCAACAATTGTCTTCATTATGTTGAGGATTTGACCATGGCCAATTGTGTCAAAAGCTGCGGACATGTCAATGCCAGATATTTTGATATATTTACATCTTCTTTGAGTATTTTTACGACCATCCATTTGTGTGTCCAAATAACATCTGATGTGCTTCTGTTTGGTCGAAAGCTGCTTTGATTCTTCAAAAAGTATTCCTCCACATTTGGCCCTATTCTGTTAAGAGTGATGCTTGATAAAGTTTTTCATAACACATTGAGTGAGGTGATTGGTCGTAAATTGTTTGGAGGGCCTTTCTTTTTGCCAGGTATTTGGATGGCTATCAGAACTCCTGTGTTTATATATCTATCTAGGTTTTCATGCTTAATGAAGGCTGTGTTAAATTTATATCGGCTATTGTTTGGTCTAAAAGTGAAGTGCCATATTTCAGAAGTTTTGCATGTTTTGATCTTCACCCGGGGCTTTGTTATTGCTCAAACTGTAGAAACCTTTTCTTACCTCTTCAGGTGTAATTGGGTCGTCAAGCTGTTTAGGTGCTCCTTTAAATGGTGTTATTTCATCTGCCGACATGTCTACAACTTTGCTTTTGAGATGAGAGGAGACTATGTCCAATATGTCATCTGGATTTGTTGCCAGTTTTCCTTCTGGGTCCTTGACTTTGAGGTTCTCAAACTGTTTTTCCAGTATAGCGGTTTCGTCGCTTTGAACATTGCATGATCGCAATTTGAACTCTGTGCATCTTCTAATTTTCATTCTAGTTCTTCATTCTGTAGCTTGATTTTTCGTTTTCTAATGGAATGGAGTAGGCCTACTTTGTTCTTATCTGTTTTCAGATGTGCCTTTTCATTGTTGTCGTTTGTGTTCTGAATTTTTATTCTTATTTCTTTTTGCTGGTTTGATAATATAGACAGTTGGACACCATCTTCTTTGTTTTGTTTGGTATTGGTTACAAAGCCTGCACTCTCTTCGTCAGACTGTTTTATAATGGCCTGAACACATTTCAATTTTTCTGTCACACTTGCTGTCGCTGTGTTTTTGCTTCCATCGTTTCCTCTGTCAGTGACTAGTTTTGTTAGTTCTATGTCTAAAGTGTGTTCATACTTTTTTCTTCTCTCTTCTGAGTCGGTGTAGTTTGCAATATTTCTCTTTTGCGGTCTCTGTTTACACACCTCTTTTCTCCATAGTCTGTGTTTCTTGTATTTAAAGCTTGTCTTTACAAGTCCGTGGTCACTTGACAGAAGTGTGCCTGCATATGTGATCAGGCACTTGTCAACAATTGCTTGTGTCACTTTTGACATAAGTTATAATCAATGTGGTTATAGATATTGATATTGTTTCCTGTCGTGCTATCTCTTATTTGTCCAGTCCATATTGTCTGGTGTTTGGCTGGGTGATTGAACGCACTATTTGTCACAAACAATCTTTTATCTTCGCATAGTTTGACAAGAGTGTGTCCATTGTTGTTTCTTTGCCCCTTTGAAAATGTTCCTATACATGTCTCCTTCTTTATATTTGCCGATCTTTGCATTGAAATCTCCTGCAATAAGTAATAGACTTTTGTTTCGTAGCTTGTCTATAGTGCTACTAAGATGGCTGTAAAATATCTCTCTTTCCTCGGGGTATTTTTCTGATCTTTTCACTGATGTGGGGGCATATATACATTAATGATAGAGCTAAGGTTTGTCTTACCTTGACCAGGTGGTGATTTATTTAAATCAAAACCAAGCTGCAGTACACAAATCCTGTTAGAAATTGTCCATGCTCTATAGATATTTCTTATTAACTTCCTCTTATCAAGAATCCATTTAATTAGTACCTGGTGTCACTGGAAAAACAAATAAGCCTATTTCCATTGATATTTTGATCTCCGCCATTTTGAATTTTTGTTTCTTGAATGCTCAAAACATCGAAATGGTATGATATAAGGTCTTTTGAGAGCTGGTCCTTCCAAATTTCACTCTAGATTGATCGCACATTAAAAGATCCAATGTTTAGACATCCATTCATAATGAAACTAGATCGATCTTTTATCTCTAGAACAGAGAGAGCGTAAGACTATTCACAGAGCCATGAGCTCAGTGCCAACAGGTGTCAGCCATGTTGTCTCTGATTGAATGAATGAGGCAAATAATAATAATAGACCTTAATATAGCGCTTTCCATGACAAGGCATCTCAAAGCGCTTAGGTAAGCTTTTATATAGGGCAATATCCACTTCATGTGCTCAAAGCACTTTACAAGGGGTCCCAAACCAACAGCAACACATAACATGAAGAACAACACAGGCCACCTGTTAGGCGATAGTACAATTTTTCAGACAGGTACAATGCTGTTAACGGCCAGGTACTCATTTTACACCTGAGTGTAGTGAGAAAATGTGAATAAAGAGCCTTTTCCAAGGACTCAACTCTGCACCGCCCCCGGCGGGATTCGAACCACAAACCCATGGTCACTAAGCCGAACTGTCTACAACTAGACCACGAAGCAGCAAATCTATATATAGAAAAATAAAAACTCATCTTGAAGCATGTATTTGTTGGGGCATGATCGGAATGAATCAGATTTAGATATATATACGCTTCCCAGTTTACAGATGTGTTGTGGGATATAATAATATATAACACATTAGCTGCACTGGGGTTTAGAGCTGAAATAAATCTGAGATAAGTAGCCAGACCTATGTAGTATTAGTATTATAATTATTGTGCATTTTTAGTCCCAATTATGCATGTACACATCCATGCGAAAATATTACTCATTTCCATTAATGTCGGGTGAAAACACTTCACAATGCGACCAGGAAAGGGTTGTGGTAAAATTCTCTATGACCCAAGATCTTTTTATGCAGAATTGATACCAGAGTAGTTTGTATTCCTGCTTTTAAATAATTGACTTGTACTTGTAACCTATTTATCACTAATCAAATCGGCTATTAGTATACTCAAATGGCCCATGCATGCCTGCAGGAATATTGTCTTCATTCCATTGTGACTCGTCTTTTCTTCATTGCATTGTCATTCATTGCTTGAATCGCATGGAATGGTAATTTCAAGTGCTTCTGACTTATCATGATAATCAGTTCATTTGGATCGTGTTGGATATAATCTCACTCTATATTTTCACCACTTTATATATATATCTATCAGAGAGTACTACGGATCAAAGATTTACTTACTAATTTGACCAGTCCAGATTAGATTGGGCATTAGATTCTAGATGTATGGTATATTATAATTGATTTGAAAGCCGGGATGCACAGGCTCTAATTTACAATCAGTCAATCAAAACCTGAGCATTCGAAATCATGTCTGAGCCTGAGCCACCCAATAAAAAATAGAAAACTACTCATACTTTCCAGACTGAGTACAGATCTACAGGGTGTTTCGATACCTTGGCCTCCCCTTGGCGAGACAATCTGAGGAAGGGCATGAAGTAAATCTGTATGCTATTTGAAAGCTTGACTATGTGTAATCTCAAATCCAAATTTTCACAGGTCTAGGCCTATTTTTATACTGACGAGAGTGTTTTCTTTGATTGCTGGTATTTTTTGTTAGGCGCCATTTTTGGAAAAAGAAACACGGTGAGTCCATTTGTTTGAGAACAAAGTGTGGCAAGGTATCAAAACACCCTGTATACAACTAGTGACAAGTTGGCCATGTCTCCTGATTAAGTCACGCGTTAGCAGCGGCCATGCCTTCTTTTCCATCACTTAATCAGACCTCAATTTCACATTCAAAAGACAGGTGGAATATACCAAACATAATTGTAAATTATACTACTGCAATATGTGCACAGCTGAGATAGAGCTATTTATTATTTTATATTATAAATGCGTGTATGTGTATATCGTCCCTGTAAGTCTCTAAACGCCTAAGTTCAAAATTAGATCAAATTGGTCATGGCTTCATTCGACTAGAATGGGTGTTCAGACCTATGAAACTTATAAAAGTGACTTTTTTTTTTGGTCACAGGATCTAAACGCGCTTCTCATACTTTCTCTTGTATTTTCAACTATTTATTCAGTTCTTCGTCTCTCCTGTAAAATTTGCTTTTCTGGACTTACGCGTTTAGAGTCTTACAGGGAAGATATCTGTGTATGTGGTATGTATTCAGAGAATATTTCACATTTATCCACAGATTAAACACTTTTGTTAGATTTGATTACACATTTTCAGAAATGTAACCAGGCAGATCTGAGTATCTGGCAAGTTTTGTATAACATGTTCTTACACTTGATGGAAAGGGAGATAACGAGTTATGGAGAGGAAGGCAGCGCTTCTGTCAGGAAGTTTTCCTGATGGTTCAAGAGTTTCATGTTTACTGATACCAAATGAAAATTTTCTGAACATTTTTATCAATGAGACATGGAATTGAATGATCAAATTTTCTCTTTCACACTCTGACGATGCAAATGGCAGTGTCTTTTCATTTTTAGTCTTGGACTTTGTTGAAGATGAGTGTCCAGGCCAGGTTTATTATATAATAAGAAGATTTGTTTATTTTTAATTGGAAATTATGAATCATCATCGTGGCTTAATGATTTTTCCCCGCCTTTTTTTCTTTCAACAGATGCCAAGGTCAGAGGTCCTGAAGAAACTGTGGTGTCTAGTGAAGGAGAGGAATCTTCAGGTACATTTCTGCAATTACAGTAGTGGTCGGCTAATTGTCCTTCTAATTGTCTGCTCTGCTTACTTCTCTGGTATGTCTGAGAAACTGTACCTATTTTATAAAAATTACAACTCCAAATGTCTGGTTCTGGCACGATTTTTTGCCAAACAGACTGTTTTTATCCGGCAACAGACTAAGCGATATCAGTGATTTCCAATTTTCAAATGCTGAAATGAGTCCAAGTGTTGGCTGGTCATTGATATCAATGCTGCACCTTTTCCTCCACATTTCATGAATTGAAGTTATCAGTTGCATCCTATGTACCCATCTGATCCCAGGTGGATGATTAGCTCACCTGTCAAAACAAACCCCTTTTGTCTTCTTAGACTTACCTTGGCCTTCTTCACACTTGTGTTTGCACAGTTGGACATCTGGCGATGCATTGCCATGCATTGTCCCTGCCTTGTTTTTGTTATCTGCCATCACTTTCTTTTGGGCATCGCGGCAAAACTCAGTCAGTCATGGGTCCAATTTATGGAGCGAATGAATGTTTTCAGAGAATGTGTGTGTGTTTTTGTGTAATGCCTGTTCATTTGAAAAAAATTGATGTGATGGTGGAGGGTTTTTTCTAATTGTCCAATTTGCCTAAGTGTCCTATTCTGCTGATTCCCTGACGACTAGACGATTAGCCAGTCACTGCTGTAATATATAAAGATTAAATGGAAAACAAATTGTAACAAAAATGAGCTCGGCCACAGATTACATCATGATTGATTTCTAGCTCAATATAGACCCCCACAGATACCTGATTATGACTAAATGTCTTTGACCATGTTACAATTATATAAGACCCCTTAAAGGTAGATGTACATGTGGAAGGGAAAGAAAAGAAAAGCATTTTGAACCTGATCAGATTTGCTTGATGATCTAGACCAAACCTCTCAGTAGTCTCCTGAGTATCAATTTGAGCATTTATGTTCAAATCTCCATCATAAAAAGAAAATTGGCACAACTGAGGCCAGTCTTCAATGAAGCAAGCCATCCTAAATAAATGTAAAAACAAAGTAAAATGTTAAACCAAGTCTTCATGCACTCTTGAAAGCATTTGAACCGTATTTGCTGAATCAGGTGGTTGAAGTGCTATGGCAGTCTATCTTGGCTTCCTTGATCTGACCTATTTTGTATATCTTTTAACAAGAACTAGAAGTCATTGCAGCACAACCCTTATTTTTGAAGTGCCATGGCAGTCTATCTTCGCTTCCTTGATCTGACCTATTTTGTATATCTTTTAACAAGAACTAGAAGTCATTGCAGCACAACCCTTATCCAATATGGGAACTTGATGCATTCTGTTCTAGGGCAGGGCAACTCATGAGTTTTTATGTTTGTATGGAAAAGAAACAATTTTGCATAAAAGAGTAACAAATGCCATTTCGTTTTATTAAAAAGTAAAAAAAAAGATAGTGGGGGAAAACGGAGGATGGGAAGGGGTGAGGAAGGAAAGAGAAACTATTACTTTGTTTTTTTTATAGCACTGTTAGGTGGGTTCTGTTACTTTTTTTCTTTTTCTTTTTCTTGTATACAATGCCTGATGTAATTTTTTCTTGCCCGAATCAGCCATATCAGGACACAAATATCCTCATACACTGACATAAATTAACAATTCTGTCCTAATTATCATAAATTTGTGTGATTCGTGACAACTTTGACTTGCAATATTTTCGATGGTATTAATTTTTTTTCTAGGATCCTGAAAACAAACAGTTTGTACTGTGTGATGAGGAGATGGAGCGTCTTTTTGGTAAGTTGCCGGTAATGAAGAATTGGATTAAAACTACTGAGTACAGGAATCATTCAGTGTTTATTTGACTTGAAAATAAGAGTTGAAGACATAGATTTGTAATCTTTATGTTTAATCTTCTTATGTTTTCTGGCTTTGAAGTAAAATAAAGAAAGTCATCCATGTGGTCAAAATGATTAGTTCTTAACTCACCCAGTGCCACGCCCCTTTTCGTTGCGAAGTGGCCTGGACCACACATTTTAGGGCATCTTCAGACAACCACCGAAAATTATAGGAAAAAGATACAGCTTTCATATTTTCAGGAATAGTAGAAACTCTGTCCCTGAATCAAGTGCTGCAATCAGATTGATCCTATCTACCAAACTGCATTATTATGAGCAGCTAGTCTATACCTTACTTTCGGTCCATTCATCACCCATAAATCAGTCATAAATTGACACTTGGTATATTTTATGATTTGTTTGTGTAAATAAAGAATTGTTATTGCCGAATATGTAACAGGAAGTGAAATAAAAGAGAACATTGAAATCTGAAGATGAAAAAAACTGAATTCTGACAATAAAAATTATTTGAAACAGTTCTGAGTCTTGTTTTTTCATCCACGATTCACGTAGAATCATAGAATAGAATCTATTCTGTATAATCCTGTTTTGTATGATAGTCTTCAAAGCACTGGCCCACACAAAGAGCAACTTTACATTGTGGCACCAGAAATGGGTTTCAACACGTTTTCTGTCTTTGGTGGTACTGGTAGATGCTTTCCACTTTTTGTCCCCACACACCTTACAGTCCTGCCGTGGCTTTAATTTTGCGGCAGTTTGTGGCAGTGGACAATTTGAAGTGCTTCTCTGTTATATGCTTTTCACGTGAAGATGATGGAGACGGTGATGGAGCTGTGGATTCTGAACGATTTTGCTGACAATGATTACATGCCTCCATCCCAAGTTTCTTGACGAAGTCTCAGAGGTAGACGGCTTACCTGCCGTGGCTTTTCTCATTCTCGTTTAACAGGATTCTGGCTTGGACGACTGCCAGTATCACTAAATGGATGAAAATTTTCTTCCAGCATTTCATAGTCCTGCGGTTCATTGGGATGTAACTCAGTAGCTGGTAACTTTTATCCACGTCAGACATGTTTTGGACGTACGACTGTATGGCAACGGGTTTTCTTTTTAGGCCAGTATGTGTGGTCAAATCCACATCTTCCTCAGGATCATGAATTGTGGTGAGAAGGTTGACATCTTTCATGTCTTTCCACCTCACAGCGACAAGGGGTCCTTTGCGAAGGTAAGTAGACTGCCCCCATTCTAGAGTAGCTTGTTGTAGTGAACGAGGCATTCCCACACGATTAGACCTCACTGTCCAGACTGTCATGGTGCCACGGTCTGCCAACTCCAAACTCAATGAAGGACAGGTATAAAGTTGTCAGTAAAAAGGATATATCCTTTGTTGTAGAGAGGCCCAATGAGTCTATGAACCACATCCTCAGGTTTGTTGATCACATTTGGGTCCCCACAGAAAATTTCAAAGTTGTACACATAAGCTGTTTTACTGTCGCAAAGCTCACAAAATTTGATGCCCCACTTGGTTGGCTTGTTTCGGATGTAAACTACGTATCTAATGTTACCCCTCCAAGGGCACATAGCCTCATCTATGGCAATATTTTGATTGGGTGTGAAAAGTTGCATGAATGTTGTCTGAAAGTGATCGTAGACGGGGCGAATTTTGAAGAGCGGATCATGATTTGGATTTCCGCGCTGGATAAGATTTGCGTTGTCGTTGAGATGTAAAAAAGCCAAAATTGCTGTAAATTTAGCCCGTGACATGACTGCTGAAGCAAATGGGCAATGAACAAAGAAATTGGTTGACCAAGTGTCATTGTATGTAGTTGGTTGACCAATTGTCATTGTATGTAGGCTTTTTTACATGTCCCATATGCAGGAGGATGAGAAAAAAAGTTTCATATCATGAATCGTTGCAGTTTTCCAACGATTGTACATGCTGTGTCGAGACAGTAATTCTAAGTTTTGTTGTTGAATCTGACTGTCTGCATATCTGTTTGTTTCCTTTTTTTATTGTTTTCAAAAGATCTTTGGTAATAAAAAGAAATCAAGTACAGTCTCAGTCCCATCAGGAACATGAATACCAGGTGCACCGTGAAATGTACAGCGAATGGGAAATCCCCTTTTATCTTTCCGCCACCCATTATCATCAACATCCTCATCATCATGCTCATCACTGCTACTGCTAGTTGTACTACTAGATTTAGATCTAGTTTCTGTTTCATTGTTTGTGCCGTCCAGTCTTCGCCTTTTACGTTGTGCGGCATCCCAAGAACAAGTGGGAGTTGTCATCTCATCATCGTCGTCAGTTTCACTGGAAGAATCATTCATAGATGCCATGATTTCATTGACATCACCAACTGAGAGTACATCTTCGTCATCATCTGAGTCCGATTCCTCTTGTTGATTCAAATGACTAAGAATTTCAAAGGCACTTCGACGTGAGGTTCGATCCATGTTGTCAATTTGAAACCAGGAAGTGGCAGGGAAACGCCCCCAGTCAAAAAAAAAAGTCGTCTAAATTCTCAAAAAAATTGTGTAAATTCACCAACAACGTAAAAATAGCCATTCGTAGTTTTATTCCACAGCCAAATGTCTATTAGATCGTGTGCCGTGTCGCTAGACCAGTCTCAATCAGGCTTACAGTTCGAGCAGTTTTATACAGTCACTACCGCAGGCCCTGGGGGTGTGGTGCTTAGCCTCAACATTGGGTCTACCGCATATGTTGCGGTTGCGGTGCTGGGTGAGTTAAACCATTCTTTTTATGAACAACACAAAGATACCCCTTAGTCAGGCCTTGTAGCACTCCTCAAAACTCCTCAAATCTCCTAAAAAACTAAAATCTCCTTGAAACTCCTCAAATCTCCTAAAATTTCAAGAAATCTCCTCAAATCTCCTAAAACTTTCGGAGTTTCAGAAAATTTCCGAGACTTACCACCCTTAAAGTTCCACAAACAGCCTGATTCCCAAATCCTACCAGCACTGTGTCATTTAATCATTTAATCATTATGGATACATGGAAATGGCACAGACATCCCTGATTTTAGCCTATATCTCATGTACTCATTCAGATTGAAATAACTGTGAGTACTGTACTTATACTGTAATGATTTGTTGTTTTTTTGTTTATCAGTCCGTTAATTAGCTTCTAGACAGAGGACCGATAGATTGTTGTAGAACCCTCCTCAAATCTCATGAGGATCTCCTGAAAATCTCCTGAAACAAAATTTCATGGAAGCGCTATGAGGCCTGAAGTAGACTAAATTTGATTAACAAGTTTAAATGAGCTTTCATCACATTCAAAGCCCTTGGTACAATTTTTACCTGTCTTAAACAGTTCATTAATCTCATAGTGATTTTCACATTTTTTCCTCCCGGTGAAAGTTCATGTAAAGACCTTTTCCTAACTCTTGCCATTACTACACCATCAGTCTTTTCTAGTAAACATTTGCAAAAAGTTTAGAGAAGGAGATAACTTAGGGCTATTCTATTCTCTTATGTATGTGCAGTCCAATATTACACTTTGATCTATCATAAACTCTTTGGACATTGGCAGGATCTTTACTATTGGAGCGCTTATTGGAATCATAGCAATCATTGCTGTATCAGCGTTTCAGAGACTGTCAAATCTGATGTCCATGGTTGGGTGGTTGTTTTTGGTTGGAATGCTCTTCATTTGCTCCAAGGCACCAAGAAAGGTAAAATCCAAATATCATAATGAGAAGCAGAAACTGATTTTTTTCCCTTCTCTCTCTTTTCTTTATTTGTTTAAAAAAAACTACAAAGATAGCCATGGGATTGAAATTTAACCCAAAGGGGATCAAGTTATCAAAGCAAATACAGTAGAATCTCGGTATAACATACCCGTGATACAACATACCCTCTGCTACAAAGTACGTTTTTCCAAGTCCCAAGTCCCAAAGCATATTTTCCTTCATAAATCACCCAGTCTACAACTTACTCTTCTAAAGCATACTTTTGGATGCAACGGACCATTTTCAGAACAATATTTCACCTAAAACTCCATTTTACAATGTACTTTCTTTCCCAAAATCAAAGTGGACAACAGCTTTACGAAAAGTTCAAAGTCAATACGCCTATTTTAGCCAGAGCCCTTTGATAACATACTATGGGCGAGGGGTATGGGTGTTGTTAAGCTCGCCGTGGCCAGGGTAGGAACCTTTTGCCGTGTACGCTAAACCAGATGTTCACACCTCAGCCTCAAATCTTCGCTCAGTCTTTGTAATGCCGGTACTGGGGAATTTATTGCTGCATATGGCCAGACACCATTTGCAGTCCATCCTTTAGTTATAAATGTCCCAACAGTTTACAGGTCATCACCCTGCCTTGGGGAAAAATTTTAAAATTTGATTGTCCCACATTGTTACTTGTTACATCGAAGACAAAGGTAATGGTAAGGTATGGGTCTTG
>JAOYNN010178128.1:0-10555 GCA_025770095.1 Goniobranchus kuniei
CTTGCATCACAACTTGCTCCTCCGGTAGGTAAATTTTAATAAATGAGACCCAAGCTCGAATGGTCAGTCAGCTCACACAATTTATTATGGTTGATTTCTCTCTATGTTCTGCAATTCATTAATGATGTAATAAGAAGGTAGGAACACACCAGTTCTCTTCACTAGTAGTCGATGTCGTTCAATAAATACTAAGTTGTCCTCAGTTGTCAAATTAAATATCTTGGTCTTCAGAAATCAGACTTTTATGATGCTCTGTTATCTTAAACTCGTATGTATTCAAATTTACAAGACAACTATTTATCCGAAGGGCATAAATATAAGAAATAAAATTGAGTCTTACTGGGATCGGAGCACTTGAAATAAAAGATCGCATATATTACTCTGTTTCCTCGAATAGGTTGATAAGAGGTGAATGAAATACAGACTCACAATATATAATATTTTCGTTTCCTCTTATGAATGTAGGAGGTTGAGAAACTGGAAAATTGGAGTATGATCTTATCCGACCCACGGCATATGCAATAACTAACGTCAGCTGAGCACTATCAAAATACTGAAATTAACCCTACTCTTGCAGTGCGCTGGGCAAAATAAACTTTGACATCCACCCCCCTCCGAAAAAAAAATCTATTAGATGGATTTTTAAAATGAAGAAAGTATGGTATAACTATAAAGGTTTTAAGTTCCTCAATCACTAAAGTCAAACTCTATTAAATAGTATGTCCGTAATGTGTAAACCTTTCTATTGTTAGTTAAATGAGCAATGAGAATATACAATAGTGATGATTTCTCAACTGACGTGACATTATGGTTTTAACTGAAATGACTTTATGGTACTTTTAACTGAGACAGCATATCTTTTGAAAAAGAAAGTATGGAGTGGAGTATTTTTACTGGACATCGACAAAGGGTATACTTTATCTCCACAGTCTGAAATGATTTTTTTTGCTGTAAGGGCATCTTGATTTAGGCGTTGTCTCCACACATTTCGCATGGTTTCCATCATTGTTTCCGTCATCTCAAAACCAATTTCATGCATCAAAAGATAAAACTATCTGTAATTAATACTCAAAAGAAAACAATGAATTAGTAAATTGCATAATTGTCTATATATATTTTCTTGAAAATACATACATCATACATAATCAACATTTCAAACATAATGAAGAAATTCATGTCATATAATTATATCATGCAACAAGTGTTAGTATATCATAAATTGAAGTATCAGTATTATACATTCAAGATCAAATATTCTTGAAATTCCTATAAGTATAAACCCAAGATAAAACATATTTATTTCTCCTTGCAATGGAGCATTGAGCATATTTTCTGTTTGTATTTAATACGATCTACTGAGGGTATCACTGCTTATGTTATGGGACCTTTAATGTACCGAAAGTTGAAAGAAAACTGTTGTATGAAAAGTGACCACCTGGTTAATCGAGCATCTTTGGATTTGTTTTCCGTTAAAAGGGATAACGGTTTATGATCCAAACGCCGATAGAAAGGTTTCATAAGCAAATATTTGTCAAATGTGTTCAAGGCAAATACAATGGCCAGGCATTCTTCTTCATCATGGAAAACTTGACTTCCCTTTCAAGTAATTTGCGAGATGCATAATGGCATGGAAGGAGAAATCCCTTCATGATCTTGCAACAAAACTGCACCAATTGCTTTGTTAGAAGCATCTGCCTCTACCAGAAAATTCCTAATGAAGATCAGGAATATTCAAAACTGGATAAGTTGACATGATACTTTTAAGCGTATTCAATGAGTTTTCAGTCTTGAGGCCGCACAATTTTGTTGTTTTTATTGCTTAATAATGGAGTAATTGGTAAAGCGATTTTACTGAATTCAGCAATGAACTTTCTGTAGTAATTCAATAAACCAAGTAACCTTTGAACATCTTTTTAGGTTTTTCGGTATTTTGATGTTTTCAATTTTTTCAACGTTTGTAGGATCAGGTTTGATTTCATTATGGGAACCCACATGACCAAGAAAATTAATGGATTTGGATCCCAAGTATGTTTTTGTTGGTTTTACTGTTAAACTGTTGTCATAAAGAATTTGAAGCACTTTTTGAATATGTGAAACATGTTGTTCCCAAGTTTTGCTAAATACCAATATATCATCAAAATAAGTCACAACAGAAGAACAATGTGGGAATAATTTTCGCATTGCTTTCTGGAAAGTGCATGCTGCTGTGGACAAACCAAAAGGAATAGAATTCAATTCCATCAGTCCTCTGCTTGTCTCAAAAGCTGTGTATTTCTTGTCTTCATCTGAAATAGGAATCTGCCAGTAACCTTTAGATAAGTCAAATTTTGAAAAATAATAAGCTTTATTCAACTGGACCAATAAATCATCAAAACGAGGAAAAGGTTCTGCATCAAAAATTGTTAGTGTGTTGAGCTTATGAAAATCAATACACAGTCTAATCTTTCCATCTTTCTTCTTGACCACTGTAATTGAGGAGGAATATGGAGAATTAGATGGTTGAATAATTTCACATGTCAACATTTCATCTATATCCTAAATTTACTGCATCAACAGAATGAACAGGTAATGGGTATTGTTTAACTCTAAATGGTTCTTGAGAAGTAAGTCGGATAGAGTGCGTTACCGGTGATGTTTTTCCAGGCACGTCATTCAATGTGTTAGAAAATTTAGGTACTACTTCTCTTATTTGTTGTTTTTGGGTATCAGAAAGATTTTCATCCAAATGTACAGGTTCAGGATATTCCGTTCTTTGTTGTGTAATAAGGCTTAAATTGATCTCATCGTCACCTGTCATGACTTCGTAGACGTATGAGACATCGCAATACAGTATCACCGAATTTTGGGTTACTGTAGGTTCTCTTGCTGAGTATTTCTTATTAAGATTTGCATGATAGGATTTTCTTTTTGTACCGGTTTTGACAAGATAATTGTTATTATCAAGGACAGATTCAACAACAAAAGGACCTTGATAAGACATGTACAAATTATTACCATTGGTGGGTAATAGAACCAGAACTTGATCAACTCTATTGTAATATCTTTTAATTCTATTCACGTTTTTGTGTTCTCTTTGTGTACCTAAAGATTTTGTAGCATTTTTTGTAGCTATCTCACAAGCAGATTTTATGATATCTTTAATGCTTTCTACATATTGGCTAACAAACACATACTCAGTGGCAATATCGGCCTTGCCAGAGATAAGATCCGCCAAAATGTCTGCGGGTCCACGTATGTGCCTACCATAAACCAAGGTAAATGGTGAGTAACCAGTAGATTCATTTGGTATTTCTCTGTAAGCGAAAAGAACTGCCTGAAGCATATTATCCCAATTTTCCGGTTTGTCATGATACAATTTTGACAATTTCTTCAAAGATCCATTGAATCTTTCAACCAAACCATTTGATTGAGACTGATATGGGGTGGATAGTGTTATTTTGATTCTCATAAGATGCATAACCTCATTCATAGCATTCGACATCAACTGCTGACCTTTGTCAGACATAATTTCCTTTGGAATACCTAAACGTGAAAAAATAAGGAACAAAGCATCTGCGACATCTACTGTTTTGATGTCCTTCAAGGGAATAGCCTAATATTATTGAATGGGTAAATTGTCAAAAGCAGGTGAATTGCCATCCGCTGTACAAAACCGTGGGAAATTATAAATCACCTGCTGCTTAATGTTCTCGTACAAAGACTTAATATGAGAAAATGAATCAGCAAAATTAGCTGACTTTTCTCACAGTGTTTGAACAAGGTGCACACATTTTTATTGAGGAAAACAGTCACATTTCAAGCTTATGACCACTCTCTCCCTTGTTCCCCCCTCTACCAAAAAATGATACTACAAATCGAAAATCTAAAGGCCCAAAATGCAATCTACACAGAGTTTCATATCGAATAGAAACAAAAGTCTCTGCATGGAGTGAAGGATAATTATGGCGTCAATCAGTAGTTTGATTTTAGCTCTTGTTGTAACTTGCAGAAAAGAAAAATGGACGCAATCATGTTGAAGATATCCCATATAAATTCAGACATTTTCATTGTGTTGTATAAGCAAGGACCTCACTCCACAATGTGCCATATCTTTTTGAAGACTTCCCTAAATCTGATATAAAATTATATCTTGAGTTGAAGTATTCCAATTGTTATTCTTGATTTCACTTTTATCTTCATAGTATTATAGACCGTTAGAAGGGAAGCAATTGACTTTTTATTGTTGAAGATTCACTAATATTATACACAGAATTGCAACTTTTGTAATAACATTCTACCTATTGATAAGAGATTTCTTCTTTACTATGGAGTACAATAATCTGTCAGGAAAAAAAAACAATTTACAACATGGATGAATATTACTACATGTCATATATAATGGCATCTTTTGCTAAATTATTCCACGTGTAATTAAGGAATTGACTCTTTACTGCAGTGAACCATAAACTGCTAGAAGGGGCATAAGTCACAACATCATCTTGAAGACTACCTTATATTATATATATACACAATTAATTTTGTGTTGAACTATTCCTTGCAATATGAAGATTTTACTCTTAATTAATCAGTGTAAAATACGCTGCTATAAGCGAAATAATTTAGAACAAAATGGTTAAAATTAAAGATATTAATATGAAAGAGGCCTAATGAACTAATCTTGTGTTGAAATATTCCTCATACATGAATTTCACACAACAGTCTTTTAATAATCTAGATGTAGATCTAATATTTAAAGAGCAATGTTCACATAGCATCTCATATGTACACCATAAAACACAAAAATCGAATTGTTTAAATGCTCTATGAGCTGAAAAGGCTTAGGCAATCCTAGATTAAGAATAGATACGTTCATTTTTTTTCTCAGGAAATATTGCATTGTTTGTACACAGGAAACAAAATTGTCGTCGGATATGTTCAATGCATTTGAAAGAAGCTAGCGAAAGAGGATACTTCAATGAAAGCGGAATAAACAAACTAAGGCTCATATTATCCCTAGTTGAAAACAAAAAGTAAAAAAAAAGTGCTGCATTTTAGTTGGGATGGCTATTTAGGCCGGTTGTGGATTCATAGAGTTTAGCCTATATTGAGAACTTGCCTGTTCTTGTCTGCAATGTGGCTAGTAGTTGCCAGTACTAAATGTACAGTACAATTTCGAAGTCGCGTAGTCAACCATGATCCCTATTGGCTCTATTTTAGGCAACCTTCCTAGACTCGGATGTAAATATATTTTGGCTTTAGGCAGCTACAGGTGTTGTTACACTTAACTACCAACGGTTCCCAGCTGCAGTCATCAAATCAAATATCATATTATGGATGAACAAAGACAAAATAAGAGATGGTTCAATATCATGGTTCTTTATGAATAAGTAAAGAGCTTAGGTTTCTTTTCTGACCGAATGCTTACATGCAACAGTTATACCCGTTTCGGACTGGCGCAAAAGAAAGAAAAGATCCATTGTGCAGTATAAATCATTAACAATTTAGCGATATACATTTTCATTTACACATTGATTACTATATTAAAAGTGCAAATAGAATGTTTGGCCTTATTTTAAAAAGTTTTGTCAACTTAGATAGATTGTCATTTGTTTCTCTTTACAAAAGACTGATTTGACCAATTCTTGAGTACATATGGCAATTGTGTTTGGAGGCCGTTATTTAAACGCCAGTCTATTTCATTGAAAATAACCTCAAAGGAGAATTACAATCAGCATATAAACAAAGACGTGGCACAGAAACCGCATTAATTAAAGTTACAAATGATATTCTTAATGCCTCAGACTCAGGAAAATTATCAGTGCTAGCTTGACCCGATTTATCAGCTGCATTTGATACCATAGATCATACTTTCCTTTTTAAACGTCTCCAAATCTCTTTCGGCATTGAAGAATATGCTCTTAGATGGTTTATATCGTATTTACAAGAAAGGCAGCAAAAAGTATTGGTTCATAACATGTTATCTGACGAAATCTGTCTTCATTTTAGTGTTCCCCAAGGTACTGTCATAGGGTCTATTCTCTTTTCTTTATGCTCACAGCCATTGACCAATATTATTAAGGATCATGGTTTTCATTACCACTGCTATGCAAATGGTACCCAAATCTACAAATCAGTCAACCCTACCAATACAACTCACATGATATACTCCCTTAGGGAATGTATTTCTTCTGTCACTTCGTGGATGACATCAAACAGACTTTAAAATAAATGAGGCCGAAACTGAAATAATGCTTATCGGTTCAAAACCAAAACGGCTGCCACCAACATTCAAGAAGTAGATTTAGGTCAAGAAAGAATTTGTACTACTGAAAACGCAAAAAATCTGGGAGTAATTATTGATTCAAATTTATCCATGAATAAACATATCTCCCGTTTATGGAAAGTCTGTTCCATGTCATTACGTCAAATCTCACACATCTGACCATATTTGTCTAACAAAGCAACCACCAAGTTAGTGTGCGCATTTATACTGTCACGTTTAGATTATAGCAATTCCCTCTTTGTTGGATTACCTACAACAGAATTGTCAAAATTACAACAAATACAAAACAGAGCAGTTAGACTTGTTTCAAAGACACCCAGACGAAAGCATATCACCCCTGTTCTCAAATCCCTTCACTTTCTCCCACTTAAGGCTCGCGTTGAATACAAAATTTCTTCGATGACCTATCAATGTTTAAATGACAGCTCCTATCCCAAGTATCTAAGTAACACTCTAGAAAAGTATAACCCGGAAAGAAAACTAAGGTCCTCTGCCAGGGCCCTTTTGTCTGAACGAAAAGTCTGGTTGAGGGGTTTTGAAGAGAGATCATTTTTCTTTCAGGCTCCCAAAATCTGGAACAACCTTCTTATTAGTCTGAGAAATGCACCATCACATGATTCCTTAAAAAAGTCCTTGAAAACACATTCATTTGTTAAATATCTGCCCTGAATTGATTGACTGTGATTTGTCTCTTAGTCATTTGCACATTACCCTTATAGCATTTATTATAAATTATTTTTGTTAAATTGGATAACCTGTAATCTATTTTATTCGACCGAAACGAATTCCTGTAAGGTAGACTTTTATGCAATTTTATTGTTATTATAAGACCAGGGTCATTGTGTTCATGTTTTATAGTACATGTACTTTTAAATCATTACTTACATTTTTATTCATTAATTCACATATAATAATTTAGTCTTATCATCTTTACATAGTTTTAATGCATATTTTGTGAAATGTATTTTCCACATCTTTTCTCATGTATCACAGCACCTTGAGCTAAACAAGGAAAGGCGCTATATATAAATAATATTTTATTCTATTTATTTTTATTTTATGTTCTGGCGCTAGAGCCCAGCAAAATATTGAACATAACGTAAAAATAGGTAACAAATATATAACTTCTAACATTATCCAAATTTAGGCCCTCTCCATTTTCACCTCCCATGGATTTTAATTCTACCAAACCCCCTCAAGTTTATAGATTGTGATGTCCTGATCTCAAATTTGAATGTTCCCAACAACAAAATTTGCACATTCTGGTGCTAGAACCCAGATAACATTGAAGATGGCAAAAATTAGGACAAAATATAACATTTCAAACTTCATTGCATTGTAGGCTCCCCCATCCAGGATTCTACCAAACTACTTGAATGTTATAAATTTTGCTGTTCTGATTTTGAATCTTTATGTTTTTAATCGCAAAATTTGAACGTTCTGGCGTCACAGCCCAGAAAACGTTGAAAATAGCGAAAAAATAGGTAAAAGACTATACAATTTCAAACTTCATTGTAACATAGGCCTGCCCCATCCATGCTCACACCAGGATCCTACGAAATCCCCTCAATTTTATAGATTTTGAGGTCCTGATTTTGAATAATATTTGTTTCCAACCGCCAAATTAGAACGATCTTACATTAGAGCCTAGAAAAAATTAAATGTAATGAAAGAACAGGGAAAAATACAGTACAATCCACTTATATCTACATCCAATTTATTGACATTTCAATATATCGACATGTTTTCTAATTACCGAATTTGTCTTTCATTATCTTTACCAAATAATTTCTCTTATAAAGACCTTTCTTCGGCTCACTCCACTTTTATCGACAAGCTTCCAAGAGGTATCTGGAGAAGCCCACTAATAAAAAAAGGGGAAATGTCATGCTAACCGTCAATACATTAAAAAAGCACTAACCCGACACACCAGGCTTTGGTAGATCATATACACACTGCATGTAAGAGAAGACATATGTGCCTCTCGCGCCGCAGATATAGTGTCCTCACTACCCCTACTCCCATCCCCATCAATCCCAGGCAAGTGCTGAGGTCAGTTTCCTCGCCTTTCACTTGTCCTCAGAAAGTGATCACAACAGACATGCCTTTTACCTCTATACAGGCATGTGTGTAGCAAAGTTTGCTTTGGTGTGTAGTGTGCGCCTCATGACTTGCGTTGCTAGCAAGGCACCGGTACACCCTTCCACTCCCCTACCCTCTTATTTGCCAATCATCACAAGGCCCAATGTAGGTAGGCCTTCACCTCTCTCAGCTTCCCATTCATTCTCTCACTTCATGTCATAGAAGGTAGCCACATCAATTGCTCCGCTCCAGCAGAAGAATTTATTCTGTTGCTAATAGGTTTATCATTTTTTTTCTTGCTGACCCCCTTTCTTTTCCTCTTCTCGGCATTGTATTTTTATTTATCGGCATTCTTATATTTTGAAATCAAATTTCAAAGCATGTCAATATAAGCAGATTATACTGTATAGCACTTCAAACTTCAACGCAATATAGGCCTGCCCCATCCCTCTCCCTTTTCCAGGATTCTACCACACCCCCTGAATATGAGAGACTGAGACCCCAACCACAAATTTCCAACGTTTTGGCATTAGAGCCCAGAAAGCATTAGTTTAAAAAGAAACTTTATTGCACTATAGGCCTGCCCCATCCATGCTATCTCCAGGATCCACGAAATCCCTTCAATTTTTTAGATTTTGAGGTCCAGATTTTGAATTTTTATGTTTCTAACTGCCAAATTTGAATGTTTTTGCGTAGGGCCCAGAACACATTAAAAATAATGAAAAAATAGGTGAAAAATACAGCATTTCAAACTTCAACACAATATAGGACTGCCCAACATCTCCCCCTTCTCCAGTATTCTACTACATTCCCTTAGTTTTATGAATTTTGAGGTCCTGATATCCAATGCTTATGTTCCCAACTACAAAATGTGAATGTTCTTGCATTAAAGCTCAGAAATTTTTCAAACTTCATCGCAATAAGTGCGTTCCCATCCATGCTCTCTCAAGGATCCTACGAAACCCCCTCTGTTTTATAGGTTTTGAGGTCTTGATTTCAAATTTTTATGTTTCCAGCCACCAAATTTGAATGTTCTTACATCAGAGCCAAGAAAACATAAAAAATAATAAAAAAACAGGTGAAAAATATAGCATTTCAAACTTCCAACGCGATGTAGGCCTGCTCTACCCCTTCCCCCTTTACCAGTAATCCACCAAACCCGCTCAATGTTATAGATTTTGAGGTCTTGATTTCGAATTTTCATATTCCCAACAGCAAAATTTGAAATTTCTGGTGGTAGAGCACCGAAAGTGTTGAAAATAACAAAAAAATAAGTAGAACATAAAATTCCAAGGCTCATTGCCCTTCCTTCTCCAGGATTCCACCAAACCCATCAATTATATATTATTATTATTCTGAAGTCCTGATTTTGAATTTTTATGTTCTCAGCTGCAAAATTTGAAGTTCTGGTGCCAAAAACCAGAAAACGAAAATAACGAAAAGAAAATGTAAAAAATATACGAATTCAAACTTCATCACAATGTAAGCCAGTCTAGATCTAAATCTAAAGTTCCTGAATAGATCTGGGCTAGATTTATAGCAATATTTTAGGCTTATCCCAATCAGGAATCTAGATCTAAATTCTACTCTAGGCATGTAATGAAGATGGGTGTACGACCTGTAACTGGCCCACTACATGCAAATAAGGCAAAGAGTCAAAGAGCAGCCAGACAAAAGCTGGCATAAACTGGTGTTGGGGGAAAGATTTGTTCAGTTACTGACCAGACGTGCAAATTTTATTTCTGGGAACATCGATAATTTCATTTTAATACAGTAAGAAGATGATAAAAATTGGGGTTTGGTAAAATCCTGGGGTGCGCGCGCGCCATAGTGACCCCCCTTATCTGACCAACAATTTAGTCATACCATAATAATACTACTGAAGCATATCACATACCATAACTTGAATCTAAAACCCTTCTAAAAAATTTCATCTTCACATTCACTTTAACAAGTTTACATTGACTGAAATAATAACCAAAAAAACATTACAAGTACATTACAAAAAAACTAACATTTATTTCAGTATGGTATTTTTAAACCTACTTTTTTGCTTTCCTCATTTATGAATTAAGTTGCTCTTTCATTTGTTTTGTGTTTTCACATATCATCTACGATATTTAGATGTTTTCACAGAAAACATAAAACAAATGGAAGAACAACAAAATATCATAAATGAGGAAAGTGGAAAAGTAGGTTTAAAAATAGCAC
>JAOYNN010178239.1:0-10969 GCA_025770095.1 Goniobranchus kuniei
ACATTGAAAATCGTCCATGTCCCTAATGTGCTTTGGTAAAGAATTCCAAATTTGAGGAGCCGAAAAAGCAAACGATCACTCACCAATTTTCTTCTTCATTTTCGGTTTCGCTAGGATTCTATTTTCGTAACTGGAGCAAAGGTTGCGAAATGGAGTATATACGTTTACTAGTTCATTTATGTAGGAAGGGGCACATTTTTTAAACGTTTCAAAAACAATTTTTAGAGATTTATAGTCACTTCAACATACAATTTTAAGAATCATGCCTGATCTCAGGTAATATCTTTTAGAAAATAAAGCAACATGAGACCTGAGTAAGCCTTGAAATGCAAGATTTCAAATTGATACAATGGCCTTCAATATCACACACATGACTTACTGAACATGTTTGGGACATAATCAATCAAAGAATGTGAGAAGAGGAGAGACAATCCTAGAATATATCAGTACAAGCAATGGACTTTCCATTTTTATAATTCAGTATTTCATGAATTGTGATGAAGAGAGCCAAAGGGACACTTGCCAGTCATATTAGTATTAGTCCTTAGACTTTTGGTTTTCATTTGCTTTTTCAATCAATTTTAGTGATTTGCCACTTTTCCATTGTTTTAATGCTTTAGTAGATGAAAAAACACTGGTTGATGGATGAATGTTTTTTTTTGTTTTTTATATGGTCTATGATTATCCTTTACTTTTAAAGGTGATAATCATTGGTGGTCATTCCTTTTGAATATGCCTACACACAAATTGAGTAGTCTTAATTGTGATATTAAAATTTCAATTCCTAGGAGAACAATAGAGGCAAATGCTCCTAATAAGTTTGGTTTTTCATTTGACATTTTGTTCTTTCCAACTTCTTTTGAACTTACCCGCTTCTGATTCTTTTCATCAAATCGCTCTTGAACAAACACAGGAATTCCAGAATTTGCCCTGTCGTCATGTGAACGTGGCCGACGGGGACTGTTGCTAGTATATCTTATTGTCTGGTTCTGTACAGGATAATAATAACAATGAGAAAATTGGTTACACAATGGTAAAAAGACAAGATTAGACATTTAAAGACAATAAATGAGAGTGACTTGAACACAAGAAAGCACAACAAAACAACAATCAACTGAAAAGAAAATGAAAATGGTCGCAGAACTAATGTGATTTGTTTATATGTTAACTGCAATGAGAAGAAAAGGACAGAATGTCTTCGGTAAGGGGATTAAAGTACAGAAAGTCAAAACAAGAGACAAATCTATCTCTTCATTTGTTGAAATGTTGGTCTCCCTACTTCTCTTCCCCCCACCCTCCAACCCTTCATTCCACTAAGTTTAAATGAGCCATTGAAAATATGTGGAGGGAAGGAAAACTGTATGAATTGTAACCAAAGTTGACTTGCAACGCATTGATATTGAACTATTATTTTCAAGCACAGTCTCAATAAAATACTCTTAATGATTTCTGCTTGAAAAAAGAATCTTAATGGCATGTAAAATGTCCTGAACATCTAATTGTACATTCATGAAACTTTCAAGAATGGGATTAAAAAATCATAAATCTGTCTTCAATCAGTAATTCTTTGTGAATCAGAATTTTGCATGGAGCCACATCTATCAAACTGTCATTGAAGAAAAAGGAATTGGATGGAATTAAACAAAGATGATATGGACTTCTAACACTGTGACTTATGCTAACATGTTTCCTTTCCACAACACTTCTACTTCAAGCAATTCTTGGTTTTCCAGGAATAAAACACAATGTAACATACCTTGGTAAACTCAGGTTTCAAGGGTCGAATTTGATTATTTCTTGTGCGTTTGTCCTCCTGCTGGAAATAAGCCAGTTCATAAATTTCTTCAGAAGGTTCTGTTTACACTTTTTAAGATTCTAATCCATTCTAACTTTTCATAGATCATTCGAATTTGAATATTCATTTTGATTCAACCAAAAATTATAAGATCATATTACACCACTTCTATAAAAAGGAAAAGCGTTGGATTAAGCATTTCAGGAGCATTCAGTGTAGGTTCCTGAAATAAGTTATCTTCCAAAGAGCACACTTGGATTATAGACCATTCAACCTTTGGACATTCAAACACATTATATGCCCTGAACCAACCCAATTGAATTACCATGTTCTTTATTTCACTACCAACTCATTACCCCTAACAAGAGTTCAAGATCAGGCCGATCAATACATGTACTTGGGTTACAATACCAAAGACTCTACCTCATCCAGTCAAAGTTTTTGACCTTTCAATGCCATGCTATCATTAGATTCATGACTTGGATTAAACTTCATCAGTACTTTGATTTGTCACCTTGCATCTGTTCTCTGTCTCAAATTTATTACTACTTTGTCCAAGAACACTAAAACAAAAACTAGCTAACAAGGTTTGGAAATTGTCCAAACCATGGATTCAGATAGGGGCACAATTGGCTAAATGGTTATGGTGTTGGTCTTGAGATCAGGAGGCCCTGGGTTTGATTCCCAGCAATGACGACGTGTTTTTTTTTTCCTTAAGCAAGAAAATTTATCCTAATTGCTTCACTAAACACAGGTGTAGTTGAATACTGAACAATAGGCTAATATTGTTGGCCTGAATGTGCAACACTTTAATGTATAATCCCTAAGGCATATGTCTGCTAGGATATAAAGTTTGTAAGCACTCTGAGACTGTTCTTAGAATGATGGAAAGCACTATATATAAATGCAATCTTTATTATTTGTTCAGATTCACAGAATGACAGTAAAGGAATAGGTGAGTTTCGTGTAATTGTATGTCACTTCACATTTGAATTCATAAATCGATACAGTCTCAGTAATCTGAACCCCTAGACTCCCAGCAATTTGTTTGGATTACTGAATTTTTTTAATCAGAGGCTCACTGACCAAAGGTCAACAAAGATACCTATACATTGCATAATCAATCGGGAATGGACCTCAGAACATACACAGAGTCCTGTACCTTAACCCTTCTTTTTGACAAAGATATGATCATAGTAAGAGTAGACGCAAATGGCCTACTAGTGAAACAACTAAAGAGCTTATGACAAGATATGTAAACATTCACAAAGTAAAAAAGCAATAGTGACAATGTGAGTGGTGGAAATAAATGCCCATGCAACTGTTTGAATATCATGAACTGAAGTGAAGCAGAGTCAAAAACA
This sequence comes from Goniobranchus kuniei, assembly GCA_025770095.1. NCBI lineage: Eukaryota > Metazoa > Mollusca > Gastropoda > Nudibranchia > Chromodorididae > Goniobranchus > Goniobranchus kuniei. The sequence continues at coordinate 3,160 of JAOYNN010178239.1, forward strand.
AAAATCAGAGGGTAGGTAGGCTACTGATGACTGACACATTGAAAGCGAATGTACCACTCTCTTAAGACAAGGGACAAATGCAGACGGTGTCGGTATCGTGTCCTAGTTCTTGAAAGGTGTGAAAAGGTTTATCTTAGTCTCAAGATGACCAGATGTAAACACATGTCACAATGGTGCCTGTCTATACCAATGGCGTATTTGTCTACAAATCATCAGATGACCAGAAAAACGAAAAACAGACTTTCTAATTACGCTTAGCTGAGTTGATTGCCTTTGATGTGGAGACAAAGTTTGGACTAGTGACGAGAAATTAGCACTTCATCCCTGAATAAGGTGTTCAGATTCAGAATCATGAATGTTCGGATTAGATTACTTAGAAATAACCAGAACAAAATCTGTCCCACCCAAAACATTTGGATTACTGGGGGATTCCAATTTCCAACTTTTGGATGAGACTAGACTACAGGTAGTTTTAGGTTTATTTCATACTGTCAATTGAATGTAAACAAAAGCGGCACACCTATCATCCCTTCCACTCACCACATTTCTTCAATGTTGCTTCATAATTAGAACATTATTGAAAAACAAAATGATCAAACCAACACAAAAAAGCCACACAAAAGTCTATACTACTTGGTCATGTCAAATTGCACACAAAGTTACCTAGACAGTCTACAACAACTACAGTGGAACCTGTAGTAAGCCTGATTCTGGGTATTATCATTTGTTCATTCAGGCTCATCCTCACTGAGTTAAATCAAAAGTAATGTGAGATTTTAAAAAATACCAAACATATTAAACAATGCATGCAACAAAGTTCAATGTACTTATTGACTTTATTCAAATAATATCAGTGATACACAGACATTAAAACTCACATGTAAAGCAGGAACCTTTTTCACTATGTGCTCCTCCTTCACAGGTCCTCTTACCTTGTCTCTGTCCCTTTTGCTTTTAAGTCTTTTCTTCTTTGGCTACACAAACAATAAATAATGTGGAAGAATGTGAAAGATTGTGTCGTTGTAACAACAGTTCCTACAATGTATACTCTCATAAAGATCATTTAAAATGTACAATATTTGTTATTATCACATGACTGGTGAGTTTTTTCATCTGAAGTGCATATTATTCAGAAAAGGAAAAGCTCTTGATGATATATATGTAGTACGTTAAATGTTTCTGATGTTCTAAAATTTGACTTACATCTCATCTCTAGAATAACAGTTTGAATACTGCAGCACACCACCATATAATGTTCAACTAAATATACCAGAAGGCAATATTAGTTTTTAAAGCAATAGCTTATTTTGATCACACAGAAAACAGCAGTCCACAGCATTTATTATGATCAGAATTTCAAATACCCAGGTAATCACTTTAGGGAATAGAAATAGCAAAATATACTGTAAAATACATGTGGGCATGGAGAAATATAACTTCAATATAGATTCTCTGGCTCAATATTAAATAGCATCTTCAAGTTTTCCTTGTAATTTTTCACATCTCAACAGCTTTTCATTACTTGAGTGTTTAGTCAAATTTCTCACATTTTCCAAATTGTCTAAGAATTTATGGCAATGTCCAATGCCTTGTCAGTACTTCATGAAACTTCTGAATATATCTTATCATTTGAGTACCATAAGCCTTTATGTCATCTTAAAACATTTGATAGATTTCATTTCATCAAAATGTAAATTATCATAACTGTTCATGAAGTCTTAACCATAAGAGGGCTTGATATATCTGAATGACAGTTTAGAAGAACTCAGATTGTCATCTAAAATTATTTTTGTTAACCACTAATGGATGTCAGATCAACTGATCCTTAATTCCGAACTTATTTGCAATTGTCATAGAAAGTTCATTGTGACAACTGTCATTAACCTTTATCACTTGTTCAAAGCACTAAACACCATTTAATACTTTGTTTACTGATTATATGATTTCAACTATAGTTCAGTATTGTAGTCTAAAAGGAAAAATCTGCAAAGTTTTCATCAGCTTTTAATTACCAAAACTGTGATTTAGATTTCACTAACAACAGTGACCAGTGACTTATCGAAGCTGACATTCAAAGCTGATAAACCTTCATCATATATGAATGAGATCCAAGCCATTGAGTGATAAAAGAGCCAATCCAAGAAACTATGTAACGAACATAACAGTGAATAATGAAAACAATTCCACTTGTCCAATCCCAGGCCACCACGGCAGTTCAAGTTTTGCAAGGCTCTGCATATAATTTTGGCAAGCCCTTCTAAAAGCCCTTCCAGACATAAGCAAAATAATTAAATTATATTAACAATTGTTCCATTTCCAAAATATATTTTGACATGATATTGCGTTTGCAATACTTGTTGTTTCCATTCTTCTGCAATTCACATGATTTAAAAATTGTTTTTTTCTTTTTGATCCTTTTTCCTCTGAGGTTTTGGGATACTTTTTTTTTGTTATCAGCAGAGAGTGAGAGACTACAAACCAGATGAATAATCTTTAACCCCTTCCTGTTGTTAGGTCATTTTGCTTTTTGAGGTTACAGGTCTTGCAATCTTTTTCCCCTAAACGGAAGAGCTGCAGCCGTATGGAAAAAGTTTCAGCAAATTCAAATATGCAGTCATTTCTTTGCTAGCTAGCTGCTCTTAGTCAGCATTTCAAACAGAAAATATTTACGTCATGGACAACGGCATTTTGGTATTTGTTTAATACAGGGCGTGAAGGGGTTAATATGTTAATGCTATTCACAAAGTCTTCTGGGACACTTTTCAATTAATCTGTGCTAGATGTAAAATCCCTCTTGGCTTAATTCCTAGGATTGGAACACTTTTACCTATGCCCATCGAAGAACCCTTTGCTATAATTAAAAGTATGGATATTGTCATGATTACTACTCCCAAGGGGCTCCCAATAACAAGGATATTTGAACTGTTGAATATCATTGATCTACAATAATAGTATATGAAATCAGACTTTAGCAGGCAGTTAAAACAACTTTACTTACAAGTAAAAAACATAGATTTTATTAGTTAAAGGAACTTGCTTTTATGAATAATCTGGTACGGAATACAAAATTATGTTACATCATATTTAAAGCTTGTGGGTAGTACAAGCACTTAGAAAATAAAACTTCAACATGCCTGAAAAACCTAGCCCAAATTGATAATGTCACACATAGTCACACAAAAGACAAAACTATCTAGCCGTCATTTCACAGCAAAACATAAATGAGAAAGGAATTGTTTCCCCCCAAACAGAATGCTGCCTCAAATTTGATAGTCAAAAAACATCAGTAATCTTAGCGATGCTAACAATGAATTGGAGATTGAAGAAAATAGAGATTCAACTGCTAAAACTTAAGAACAGTCCACATACAGGATTACATAAATTAAGCAATTTATCATTACCCAACTATAATGTCAAGTATATTTTTACCCCCCCCCCCCTTTCCCCCCAAAAAAAACCCAACAACAACAACAACAAACAAACAAAACAACAAAAACAAACAAAAAACGGAATTTTTCATTCTTAAACAAAATTGAAAATTAAGAAATTACATAAACACTTATAATTTACTATTCAAACACCTGACTTTGATTATGATAAGATTCATTAATCATGTAACTCCACTCCCTACTTCTAAAAAAAAAAAGTTAGAATGACTATAACCTCTAACATTAATTTTTCTAACCAAAGACTAGCACAGGATGAGATAATTCTACTCTATGAATTTAACATGATTCTGCCATAATCAATTATAATCTAAGGGTACAGAATAAAATGCTCCCAACTGACATGTGATACAAAAAGTTGATTTCAAGCCTCACTGAAAAGAGACTGAAATAATGAGATACAAAATAAGAAAGAGAACAGAGACGAACTGAAAGTAGACATAATTGATGTTGGTCATAAATGTGGTATTTGATGATGATTAAGCTTTGATTTACATATCTATTATCAAACACATTTACTTAAGAAAAGACAGAAGAACAAAAATTTTAAAAACCATTCACAGTGACGCTGGATGAGTTGATATCCAAGGGACACAACTCAAAAATGAACTTTCTGAAAGAAATCGAAGTACTAAAGTGGATAAGTCATGTTTGAACATGAAGGATTTGGCTCATCTTGATTGCTGACCTGTGGTTTCAAGTACCTACTTTGTACAAACATAAAAAAATATGTATATCAAGAGGCGTAAAGCGTACTACTAATGGTATTTTATACTTTTTAAGTTGCAACATATTGTGTCTTCTTAACGTTATTGGAAAAGTTTCACTTCATGGCCATAATCACTTCTTGAGCAAAAATTCAAGGTCTTAATTTAAATCATTCAATGGTGTTTTGATAAAATCAAATGTATTATGATAATAGCGGATATTACCCTAACATCTGATGACTACTGGTACCATCACTAGCTGGTTATGAGTATAAAGCAGCTTTGCTTCATTCTGCAATTTGGTGACGTTTATAGACAGTCACTGATTTTCAATAACAAAATTTCTTTCCTCTAACCATTTGCAGAAGTGATCCTGTCTAAACAAACAAGCCAAACAAGCCACATTAAAAGACGACCGTACCAAAGTATCATCAAAGCAACGGCACAGAGTTCGAGGTGTAACTGGAGTTGGGGGAAAATCGTCTTTTATCCTTTTTCTTTTCACCTGAGTAATTGAGTGACAGCAAATAGCTTTAAAAATTTTAGAAGATCATTTCAGACTAATAAATACTTTTAGTTTGCTTGTAATACTTCACTTGACAAATAGGATCTAATTTGATGAGATTTTTTTCAACTGGGATGGGGGTTACAGCTTGCTTTCTCTCTTGTTTGGCATTTTACTCTCCTTTTGGTTCTTTTATTTTGAAACTGGAAATCATAATGCAAAACAAAACAAACTTTTTTTAGCCTTGAGCTTGTTCTACTTTTCATGACTGTTAGTTTAAAATAAAAAAAAGTGATGTCAAATGGCAATTTGTCTGTGGTGACGAAATAACAATGAGAAATTGGTACATGCTAAAGAATAGTCATCCACTCAGATAGCTGAGAAAGTTGGCTATATATAAAATATCTTGCTATTTAACTAAAATCCAAATGATAAAACATTCAAACTATCTGCATGGTCCTAATATTGCAGGAATACTTGGGACAAGGTGTTTTTGTTTTGTTTTTTCACATTCTTTGCACTTCCTTTTTTTTAGCTGGTCAATGCTCAAAGGTTATTCAAAAAGAAATGTCATAAAAACTCAAAGAACAAAATCTTCTGTTGACAAAATCTACCAGAAATGATAACGGAAGAAAAAAGAAAAGTAAGGTTCTTTTCTGTCTGTGAAACTATTTGAAAAAATGTCTATAATGTATTACAAAAATAGACTTTAACAAAACACAGCACATGATATTTATCCATAGGTTTGGAAGAAACTATCCTTCAATTTTTGTTACTTTGCCCCACATATATGTGGGAATGAACAAGAAAATCTCTATGATTTCATCTATGATAAATTGGATTCTTAAAGGCAATTCTGGGTGAATAAACACAAGTAGAAGTCCAACTCCCCATTACTGCAATCCAAGGGTGTTAGTTTAATTTTTAACAGTTCTCATTCAATGATGATAATCAAAGCAAATGATTCAAAGTTATCTTCATCATCAATGATAAAATTAAAGTATGCAAGCACAGCACCAAAATACCTTAAATCAGTGTCTGCAAGCATATCACCTAAATACCTTCTTCAACCAATACCACCATCTTCAATGGTTAAGCAATGTCTGTAACCATAGCACTAAAAAACCTTCTGCATTACATCTTTAACAATAAATCAAAGAGTGCAAGCACATCATAGAAAAAAATTCTTCCACTAATATCAATCAATGTCTGCAAGCACAGCATTGAAAAAGCTTCTTCAACCTTTAATGATAAATCAATGTCTGCAAGCACAGCGTTGAAAATCTGCTTTAACCAATATCACCATCTTCAATGGTAAATCAACATCTGCAAGTACAACACTGAAAAAAACCTGATTTGACCAGTATCAAAAAGAACAGCACAAAAAATCCTTGACTGAATATATTCATCTTCCATGGTAAAATAGATGCATCACAGCACAGTACAGAAATACTTTTAGAGCAAATATCTATTTTTACTTTCAGATAACAAAGTCTCCTCTTTCAATCTCCAATTCAAATTCTCAGAGATATTATTTCAAACAAACACTCAATCATCTCTGTTAATATTAGAGATCATATCCTATACTATGGATTTCAAAACACTCACACAAATATGTACAAGTTATTTTTTCTAAAAAAAAGAATGGGTTAGATGCTATATTAATATTCAATACCTGAGTGGTAACATTAAAAAAGGGCATTAAAAACATGGACAAGGAGTAAAACCATAAACATACATCATTGAAAATCTGAAAAAGAAATATATGCAGAATGTAATATCTTTACCAATTTTTCCAATGTTCATCTAACAGTCTTATTTTTAATTGGACTTATTTTAAGTGAAAAAAAAATGGTACACAGAAAATAAAAAAGAAATTCTACTGATGATGATAGAAAATAATGAAGAATGATGTATAAATTACAAGAAATCTTAAAGTAAGCTGTTTTTTCTATCTCAGAACCTCCTTTATCTATTAAATAAATGTTATACCACTGATCAAGTATGTTATTAAAAAGACTTGATTCCTTCTTCTGTGCATAAAGATGGATAAAGCGTGAAACAATTATTTTAGGACTTTTCTGACACCACACATAGCAATTGCTGAAAGGAATTACTACAGTATATATGAGACATGATTTTGTCTGATGCACAAAGAACTGCTTTCAAATCTGTTGTATGAAATGATAAGAAGCTTCCATATATAATACATACACACTTACCCTTGCAGATGCATATTGCAAATGTACAGGTGGGCCATCAGACACCGAGCTATCTGAACCTCCATCACTGATGACAAGAGAGCAAGGAAAATCGGATTTGGGGTAAAATTAGAACATTATGTTAATATATAATTCAACTTGAATTTCATATAAATTAGAAAAAGTTGTTTACAAAAATTTTGAAAATACCATTTACTCAAACTAGTGCCAATTAAGTAATTTATAAAGATGATTCTTACGCACGAATGACCATCAATATGAATAAACACATAATGTTGCATTACATGGGAAAAACATGAAAACTGAAAGGCATGGGTAAACCCAAAAGCCAAATTACAAGATGATTGTTAGACCAAATCTAGACTATGCCAACTCAATATGGAACACCCACAACATAAAAAACATGAACAATTAAGAAAAATGTCAAAAGAGAGTGATGACATCCATCAAACATACTTCTGACTTAAAAGTTAACATTGGTCTTGAAACCCTAGAAACAAGAAGGAAAAGAAACTAACTCACTCTCTTTCAGAAAAGACAACGACAAATGCAGCAAAAAAATGCTGCAAAAGCATAAAAAGTTTCAAAAGACAAATTAGGAAAATAGAATGTTAAACTCTCCTCTACACCTAGCAGAACAGACATCAATCAGTATTCATTCTTTCCATCTACTGTGCATTCACAGATCAATTTCTCTGAACAGGGTGCAGAAACAAGCTGCCCCAAAACCTTTAACCAAACTCTGATTCCTTGCCTCTATAAACAGCTGAAGGTTTATGTCAAATTGTGACAGTGTGAGGTTATTACGTGATCTTTGTACCCTCTGTCAGTGAGGAGGCTATAGATTTGGTACAGGAAGAAGAAGAAGAAGACGAAGAAGAAGAAGAAGAAGAAGAAGAAGAAGAAGAAGAAGAAGAAGAAGAAGAAGAA
>JAOYNN010178350.1:0-10968 GCA_025770095.1 Goniobranchus kuniei
AAAATCCACTGCCCGGCTGGGTTCAAACTCAGGCCACCTCGCATGGCAGTCAGCCGCTCTACCAACTGAGCTACCGGCACTAAGAGTTAATTGAAGCTATTTATGACATAAACAACCATGGAATATTGGCAAAATGTAGAGAATTCATCATCCAAAACTCACTATCAATAAATGAAAATGTGAACACTTGATATGGTGACTAAGGAAATAGAGTATAGATATTAAATCAAGTTCAGTCAGAGATCACTTTTAAAAGCCATGGAAATGGTAGAAGTGGCTGAATAAGTACTAGTACTATTACCAATGCCAGTGGATTGTTACACACACAGAGATGTGTTGCTAGGCAGAGTTCATTTGCTGTTGATAGAAGCTAAGGATCTTGTCATGTCTCTAAATATATTCTGTGTCTTGAGTATTTCTACCAACTAGTAATTTCCTGTGCGTCATTTTAAAAAAAAAAAAATCTGGCACGATGAGAAGAGGACACTTCTGCTCACTTTGTATTGGCATAGATTCGAGCTTCTGGTGAATAATAATAGATAAGAATTCTTTATTCCTGCATAATCTTTAATAGAAAACAGTGTTTTATGAAATAAACTTTTTTTTCATGTTATCTTCATGTCTCTGATAGTCTGTTATTGAATGCATACTGTAAAGTAAAAATTACAATTTATTTCATTTCATCAAGTGGATTTCTGTTTTACTACATGTATCCCTGTCAGTGTAAAGCAAGCTAGCCACTGGATTCATACGAAAACAATGCTTTATTTGTACATGATGTAGTCTGTTCAAGTCTTGAAAAGCAGCCCCTTCATTTTTTTATTTTCATTTCGATCATTTTAAATTAAAGGAATACGGGGATACTTTGTACTGAAGGATTAGTTTTCCAAAGTCAGTCTTGTATCAGAGCATGATATGTTGCTATGACATTTGGTTTTTGATTTTCAAACTCTTTTTCATTTCTTTCAAAGCTTTATCTTAATGTGGATTCCATAAACATTGTTTTTATTTTAACATATTATTTCATTTCTCTTTTTTCAGTTGTAAATCGTAATCTTTTAAATATTTGCGTTGACAAAAAAGAAATGCCATTTGACTAGAGCTTTTTTATAGTGCTAAATCCACTATGTGATTGAAGTGCTGTACAAGTATTCCCCGACAGGCCTTATCCAACCAAGTACCTTCTCAACTCATGTGGAGTATACAGAAATGCAGCCATTTTATCGGGGCACTTGCTCTAGCATGCTGACAAAGATCCTCCTCTGCCTATGGTTGGGTACTCAATAACACTTGAGTGGGGTGAGGAAATTGGGCAAATAGCCGTTTCCAAGGACTCAAACGATACAGCTCGGATTCAAACTCAGAACCACATGGTTACAAATCAAATTTATTCAAGAAGCCTACTCTTTTTGTTGAAGACATAACATTTAAGGGCTTATCCATACTACCAGCATTGATTATGCTGATGCAGCGGTTAAAAAAGGGATAACATTTTACAACTTAACTCATTTTGTCTTGGTCATGTTTAAGGTTGTTTCTCTTGTCTAACATTTTTTTACCAAAGGAGGGAGTAAAATATTATTGTTATAATGATGTTTGAATAACTATTAGTTTTATAATACTCTGACCTTACTGTATATTTATATATTATAATTTTTAATAAATGGGAAATAATTAATGTGAAATGAAGTTTATTTTTCTGTATAACTTTCTTTCTTTCTTTTTTTTTTTAAATCACAGTATCTGGAATTACATAACATGGGACATGGAAATGTTGGAATTGCATACTAGTTTATACTTGTTTAGTGAAAATTAATTAATACATCAATTCTTTCTGTTTTGCTTATTTAAAGTTGATGAATTTTTGTGTTTGAAATTTAGATCTAAGAAAAAAACTTACATGTATGTAAAAATTAGGAATGCCCCAACGAAATTGTCACAAATTTATTCAGAAATGAGTTGAATTAATGTATTGCATTTGCCTAGAATGACGAGACTGAACAAAGGAATGGGAAAGGAGCAAGACTGTTGTCATTATTAGCTTAGGTGAAAAAATGGTGACAGAATTCTTTTTTCTTCATCCATAAGCTGTTTTGCTCATTAGCATTGTGTACTTTAGAAAGTCTTAGACATAGAATATAGTTTTAAGCTCAATGATTTATAGTCTGCCGTAACTTAGAATTAATTTATTAGTTTAAGATCTGTATCCTCTTACTGTTTTATCAGTTTAAGGTTGAAAGAGCTTCAGTGTTTGTTGTTCTTTAAGATTAACATTTAAAATGAGAGGAAGATGATGTACGCATCTCAAATTGTAGTAATTATAAATAAGAATATGCAAGGAGTAAATCTAATCTAATTGAATTTTAGAACAAAAAATTATTTTTTTTTAACTCTACAAAAAGATTTGCATTTTTTAATTTATTAATGCTGATAAGCCTTGTGTGCTTATAAAGATATCAAAAGTATCAAAACATTATTTGTATCAAATGTCAGCCTAGTGAAATTGAAATACTTCTGTGAAGTTTTATATCTTGGTCTCAAAGATAGACACTAATGGGTTTGGAAATCATCTCTCAAAAATATTTCTGAGCATTGCAACAGTATGCCATGCTATAAAGTAGATGTTCAAACTAGTTCTATTAACACCCACCCCACCTCCAAAACAACAAAAACAACCAACACCCCCCCCCACACACACACACACAACAAAACAAAATCTATAAAAAAACAAACAAACTAACAACCAAAACAGTAATCCACCAACAAAAATAAAAATCACACAGTTTAGAATTTAAACCCTCCATATAAACAAAATTGAATAACACTATGAAATTATTTAAATTTGGTATTTGTGAATATGATGCAAAATTTTTCAAGCTCTTTCAATATTATGCAAAATTAGCCCCTAACTGTGAAGAAGGAGAAGCAATACTGTATGGATAATAAACACAAATTACTGAAGCTTCTTTTGACTGGCGGTGTACAAGCATAATCGTGGTCTGTTTATGAGAGTGTGTATACATTTAATTAGTTTATTAAAAAAAATATTGAATTGAGATATTTCCAAAATGAGGGGCATTTCTTGTTATTTGACTCATATTTGTGTATTGTATGCCTTTTGTCTTATCATCTAGGAGTGTTGTCTAAGATGCTTGCCTACAGCAAAATAAGCCTTATTACATCATTGTCCTTTTTGACCTCACAGTTTTTTTGTTGTTTGTTTTTTAATCTATTTTCCAAAAAATAGTCTTAGCTCCCCTTACAAACTATCTTTCCTTATCAACTTTCTCATGAAATACCCAGTTATTCACATTGATTTTTTACATCAACAAGTGACTATTCTTTCACATTCTCAGCTACTGGATGAACCTATAATTGTATTATTGTTACTGCATTTGCTGCACGTGATGAACACATCTGACTGTCGAGCAATGTAAAGGGATGAGCCCGCCTCATGACAAAATAAAGCAGTGGTCATTGGTCCCTCTTCTCCGCGAAGCAAATAAATTCTAGATTATGTGACATTACTAAAATGGAAAATATTGATTTGTAAAGTTGTCCTTATCGTATTATAACACAATTTCCACGGATATTCCTCAGACTTAGAACTTTGATTTGATACCTAATTTGCCAAGATTGGTTGGCTGTGAACGGAGGAGTCCGGTAACACACAGACAGACAGACGTTAGGAAAATTTATATATGATGCCCAATACAAAAGGAAAAACAAAGTTGAGTCATGAATTATCTTTCTGAATGATTTTTGTTATTGATATGCAATATAAGTTAAAAAACAAGTACACATCAATGTTATTTAAGCAAATGTGTACATTTTCCATTGAAATTAGCTTTGTAAAAAGTAATACTGACTATTGCAAAAGACAGAGACAGGTTTTGACACCAGATCAAGTATGTTGTGGCTCATACTCATTACATCCACATATTGAGTTGAAAAGTGAAGTGCCTGAGGAATGTTCATAAGAGTGAAATCAATCTAATTCATGAGGGATTTGATGGAAGCTTTTCAGACAGATTTAAGAAAAGTGACAAAAAAGAAGTCAAAATGAAGAGGTTCTTCTACTTCTGTGGAACAGATCCTGTCTATTTATGATCCTCAAAAATAATGTAAAGGAATGAAGTACATTTTTTGTAACAGAGAAATAATCAAATCACACCAATTTGAAGACTTCACCACATCAGATATCCATATTTATCCTACCATAAGTTAAATGAAACATGGAGCAAAATGCAGATTTATAATAATTTATATTATAGAACATTTGCATCACATACAACATTAAAATGATGTTGTCAAGAGTATAAAAAATACACATATATGAATCACTTTGTCAAAACATTGGACGGAGAAATTAAAAATTATTAAAAGCATGGAAAGAACTTAAATGTGTGAAAATTGTGGGGACTTTTACAGTCAGGGGGAGGGAGTGTAAAACGGTCAAAAGCACAAAATGAATAAATTTGGTACAAACAGAATGCAATAAAACAGATGCATCAAGAATCACAACATAGGGCCAGCTATCACAGTGTACTAATCATCAGTATACAACAGACTAACAAGTAGCCTACCTACATATCTGATCTTTAAAAAAGCAACAATAACAAAAATCTCGTAAAAAAGATAAAATATCACAGTTCTTAATTCCTAAGATTACACTACAACCCTCAGATCTTCATATTATTTGTAAAAACTTATGGAGGACAAAATTAAGCATTCTTGTACATGACATGACACTTAAACATAAATATAGAAATCCTCTTAAAAAGCCAAGACATAAGATCTTGTATACACTTGCAACACCTTCAGGCAGATAAAAGTATTGGTACACTACTACACTGTGTACAAGCCAATGAATGATCACTTATTGTGCAAAAATCAAGGATTATTTTTTTTCTTTCTTTTTGAACTCAGTGGAAATACATCTAAATTTGATAAAATTAATCTTCTGATTGTCTTAAAGTGCAAAATGGTATATCAGTCCTTTTCACAATCACATGCTATTTAATTATGTTACAAAAAAAAAAAAAAAATCCTCATTAATTCCTTAGTTCATAGCGAAATAAAATTATGGAAAGACAAAATCAGTGAATAAAAGTAAGTAAGTTACTTTAAATTTGAAGAATCACAAAAAAACTCCACAACTAACATTCAGGTAATTATACCACTAGGGTCAGTCATTAGATTTCTAGAAGTCAAGACAGATCTTTATGATCCAGGTCGGGATTCTAGATAAATATCTAGAGGTAGATCTAGAGCTGTTTAAATCACTTTATACAGGCCTATAGAAGGTAGAGTACAGATCTAGATCTGTTTAAATCACTTTATACAGGCCTAGTAGAAGGTAGGGTACAGATCTAGATCTAGGGCTGGAGCTCAGTGTGGCTTTATCCTATCTCATTGTAGGCCAGGCCTGTTTGGTTGCTGTTGGACTTAGCCTACCACCGGGTGAAAAAGCTTTGCATTTGTTTTAAACTGATAGCTTTCAGCTTTTGTTTTTTTCATTAATAGATTTTACCTCGTATTAGAATGATAATGATCATAGGATTGTTGTCACGAAGTCTTTCTTTCAATGCATTTAATTCATAAATATTTTTTATAGTTCTAAATTGAACAATATTCTCAATTTTTATAATTTGTCTCCACACACTTGTAGAGATAGAGCACAAAGGCCACTCAAAAGTTTCCCATAATAGTTCGTCTATAATAAATTTGATCAGCTCGTACCTCAACTGCCAATGAGTATGATATTAAAAACGATTGCAAGAAAAAGCTCCCTTCCTCCCTCCCACTCTCCCATATGCTGATAACTGTATAACGACATAACCATAATTTAACAAAGAATAGGATGATGAATGCAGGAAAAAAAACCCACACAATACCTACACATCAAATAAATTGTGCTCTTTTATACAAAAACATCATGTTGAAAGTGTGCTGTGGATTTTACGGGCAGTTTGAATCACACTGAAATACTTGAATACCAAGAGCTTCATAGCTTTGACAAATATTTGAGTGAAAGACAAGATAATAATTAAAGGACTGATGTACACAAAGTGCTATATGTTAAAAAATCAATGTGTAACTTAACACTTTTCTACCATTTGTGCAGCTTCACACTTTTCTACCATCTGTTAAAGCATGGAATAAAAAATCAATAGAAACAAGAAACATGCAAAATCACACACTCACGCACCACATATATAATGAAGCCATCTGACAAAATTGATTCCAGTGGCTTGCCTGGCGCCGATTTTCTCCTGCAAGCTGATAATGCCATTGTCCTTTAAATATGTAAAGGACTTGATGGGCCTTAGGGCATGATCTAAAAGCAGGGATGAAGATGAAATGAATTCAGTGGTCCTTGTGCGTAGATCTAGATGAGCTCTTTTTTATAAATAAATTACGGTACACTCTATTACCATGGTAGATGTTCAGATACATGCAACATGGATACCTAGGCTGGATAATCTATCATATTATGATGAACAATTGAAATATCTCGACCTACTTTTAGTGAAATGTGTCAAAGAACATTGGGCACCCTTTCGATAGTGCATAATTTCTGTAAACTTAACACAATTTTTTAAAACTTGGTTCTAAGTAAAATCGACAGTATGGTTGTAAAGAAATTCTAACAGGAAAGATGACAAATATGTCTAATGCTTTTTTGATGAATTTCCTAATGATATTTTTATTTGTATGTTCAAAATAATTCCTGTATTTGAGAATACAATAAATTGCACATATATTTTGCTAAATACAAACTTTATTTTAGACAAAATTATTTTCACATGAGGACAGGTCTGATTTGGAAATGTTTAAGATTGAGACAACCATTGCTTCAAGTTTAAATACATCAGAAGCTGAGCAGCTGGGCAAAATCCTCACGTTTTTCATCTTCATTTAATACATAGTGACTATTGTCACTGCACATAATCTTAAATCTATAAATTTTTATATAAAAACTTCAGTGAATATTGCATTCACCAGTGAATCCTGTTCAACTTATTTCTGTCCCCATTCATACAAAATGCCGTTTTTCTCTTTGTTGTCACTAGAACCTCAGATGCTAATAATAACAGACTTATTATTGTTGTTGTTGTTATTGTTGTTATTTTTGTTGTTGTTGTAACTCACTTGGTGTTGATAGAACAGAGCTGGTATTACTAAATCTTGAAAAAAGGATGTGATGATTCTTTAAAAATGAGATAACTCGCACATTGTATTTTAGATCTAAGCTAGGAAAAACAAACAAATGTTATATTTGGGATAAGCAACCCAAACTCTTATTTGGAACAAAATTCCCACAAAAGTTAACTACTTTGAAGACGAAGAGGGGTTAAAGGGAGTTTATTGCAGAAAAAATTTGATTTATCTTTTAAGATGAAAATGAAGATAAGAACAGAAACTTTCATTTACCAGGTGCCATCCTTGAACTTGGAAACAACAATTTTCAGTCTAAATGTTTGTACACAAGTTCGATTGTTTGTTTGCTTGTTTGGTGTTTTACGGCTCTATTGAAAACCATTAAAGAGAAATCAAACTGTAAAGATTCATGAAAAGTATGTCATTTTATATTACACTTGTCTTACAATGGCAAATTGTTAACTGAGATGAATTAAAAAATCAGAGGAAACAAATCTCACTATAAATTTAAATACAATAAACCGCAAATGATTCAATCAATCTGTATATATACAACACTGGTCTTACAATGGAAGTGGTTAACAAAAATGAAAGGTATATGTAAAAAAAAAAAAAGAGGATTCTTTTCATCATGGATTTAAATACAAGAATTCACAAAAATTCAAAACAAGAAAGGAAATTTCTATTCTGCAGCTCACTTGTGAAAATTAAGGGTATCAACTAGAACAATGTTTGTCAACATCTAACGGAATAATGCTCCTCCCAACTGAATTGTTCTGGTAGAGTTGTGTTTGGTCTATCAAATCACTTTAGTGTGGAAGTGTTGCTATTAATTATAGTTGAACATTACAGCATTGAACTTAGACAGTACAAAAGAAAAAGATATCCCCCTGACAATATATATGATGTCAATAAATCTAAATATAAGAATTTAGACATACCATTCCTTTTGCAGTCTTCAATTTATATCTTTGTATATGAACCTTCATAAAGGGCTGCATATAACAAAGCTGTCAAATTGAATGGTCAAAGCTCTCAAGACAGGAAATTATGCTTATGCCTGTCATTAAGTCCTTTAAACATTTTTTATGATTTTTTATATTGTCAATGTTAGAAAATTAAAAAAAATAGTAACAAAATATGTACAACATGAGCCTTTTCTTCATTTTCATGACATGATGGCTATGAGTAAATATGTAATTATTAGGAAAAAACTACAAAAACAAAAGTTCAAAATTTGCTTTTAAAAGAAACAAATCTATGCCTATGCCTAGCATTGCTCTTCACAAGGTTTGACCTGACACTGATTTTGACAAAAATGTACATTTATAACATGAACTGTTAGAGGATCTGTCATTTCTCCTTTTTGTATGTTCACAATATGAATAGATGGAACTACAGTCGACTCCTCATAAGATGAACTCGCTTGAATTGATCTTCGCATAAGTTGGGTTTTTTTTCTTTGGAACGAGGACCGCTTTAAATAAATAATAAGAAATCAAAACGCTTATGTTGACTTCAACACAAGTGTTGCTTCGCATGTGTTGACCGAAATTTTCTGCCCCTGTCACTGAAGTTAATAAGAAAAAGGATGAGTTGATTCAAAGTTACCAGCACTGGTAGGTCATCCGGTACAAGACTGTCCAGTAACAACTCAATACATGCATACCTAGAGCAAGCAAGGCCTAGGCCTATCAATTGCCGCAGACACCGGACGGGATGAAGGGCCTACACCTAGGCCTACACAATACTATCGTATGTATGTAGTAGGCCTATAGGATAGAGAAGATGCAAAACGAATAATGACAGTAGGCCTAGGCCTATACTCCTATAAGCCTATCGATAGGTTGAGGAAGCCACCGACACATGTGTTCTTAGCCCGTAATGATTAGGCCTAGACAAGGCAGACTTGCTGCGAACGTGCAGATGCATGAATTATAAAAATACAGAGTAGTAGACCTATGTAAGGCAGCCATACATATCATTTGGTCTGCTATTTAGGAAGTAAGCCGGGTACTGCATCAGAGACAACGGGGGAAGCAGATTGGGGGTGGGGAAAAACGGAAGATGTGGATGAAACATCAAGTAGTGTGTACTCCATACCACAGGCCGAACTAGGCTAGCACTTTTCTTCTGCCGGTTACATCCCAGCTCTCATCGTGTACACATCGCAAGGCACAGCATTACATTTTAATTTCACTTTCTCTATTTTTTTTCTTCAGCTTTTTTAGGTTCATCTGTAGATAGGGAAAACAGGTAGGATCTAGAAATATACACACTGGATGACTTAGTAAGAGTAAGAGTAGAAAATATGTTGTTCCCTCACTGAAGAGGGAAATGGAGACTATAGCGTGGAGAGGAGAGGAAGGAGGAGGAAATAAGCAGATAAAAACCCAATTAAATGCAAAAACAAAAATCTGAAAAAAGATAAGTCTAGACTAGATAGGCTTACATAGTTACTGTAATTGTTACTCAATACGGCACACAAACCCATTATAAAAAAAAAATAACATCAGTCAAGGGAGATAATCCTGTTTAATAAAATCCCATGCAATTATGCCTTCCAAACCTTCAACGTTTGTTTTGAACTTCGGATGTATTGATCTTTTTTCCACTCCTCCAACAAGATCAACTTAAGTGTAGTCGACTGTAATACTAAACTACCATTCAAATGGTCAGAAATAATGCCTGCGCCTGCCATTATCTTTAAAAGTGTTTGTGAATTAACAAGAGCTTTAGATAAATAATCAACAGGCAATGTTTGCCCAAAAATTGTAAAGTCTGGGAAGGGACTGCTGGATCCCTTGACTAAAAATAGAAACAGCTAAAGGGTCATTAAAGAGCTTCCATTATGTATAGAGATAACTTACTCTTCACATAAGAAGTCTATATCAGCCTGTGTATAAAGAAAATAAACAAAGTTCATATAATTCAAACATACTTCACCCACTTCTCTTTTGGAATTGCAATAACAAGAAAAACAGACAATATTTTATGCAATAAAAAGAAAAACAGACAACACTTTATGCAATGAAGAGAAAAACAGATAATAATTTAAGCAATAAAAGAGAGAAACAGACAGTAATTTATGCAAATAAAGAGAAAATCTGACATAATTTATGCAATTAAAAGAGAATCAGACATAATTTATGCCTTCTTCCATACACTTGTTGACATTAACACCTCTTAAGATTTGTTTGCTTAGAATGTTAGGGATCTTTTTGACTCTGTTGGATCACCTCAGTACTCATAAAGAGTTAATGTTCTGCAAACCACAATGACGTTCTGTTTGATTATCCATGTCACATCGTTCCTCTCCTTATTTGTCATCTTATATGCTTGATGTTTGCATTAAAGATTTGTGAGGATTAGCATCACTGTTTCGTGTGACTGCCCATTCCAATGTCATTGCTATCACATTATGTACTGTCAAGTTCTTTTGTTCCATGTCAATCTTTTTCTTTTAGCCAATTTCAACATATTGTTTGCCCAAAATGTGTAAAAGCATTTTTTTCATTGGTTAAAGTAATTTTATGGGTACGTTTAACCAAGGCAATGTACAGTCTAGTCTCGGTAATCCAAACCCCTCCGTCCCGACAATTTGTTAGGATTACTGAAGTTTTCAGATTAGAGAATCACCGATCAAATGTCAACAAGGATAAATATATTGCATAATTAATTGATAAAGGGCCTCAGAACGAATAGTAATATAAATCCAGAGCATTTGAAATGGCACTGACAACAATATTGTTTTGTTTCTTTTGTTTTTTGTTTTGCTTTGTTTTTTTGTTTTTTTGTGTTTTT
>JAOYNN010178461.1:0-10968 GCA_025770095.1 Goniobranchus kuniei
TCTCTCTCTCTCTCTCTCTCTCTCTCTCTCTCTCTCTCTCTCTCTCTCTCTCTCTCTCTCTCTCTCTCTCTTCCTGCCTCTTCCCCTTCTTTTTATCACTGCTAAATATTTTATACCTGGCCCAATTGTCATGGAGCAGGCTAAGATATACGCCGACAAACTAGGATTGACGCATTTTCAAGCAAGTAATGTCTGGCTCTATGTTTTCAAGAAACGACACTGGCATTATTTTCAAGGTTGCCAGTGGAGAGTATGCGTATTACATGCATTTCGGTGTCCATTAACACATGTACTACAGTTGTACTTGTGCCGGTCCTAAGCCTGGATGAATAGAGGAAAAATGATTACCTCTCACTTTAATGACATTTTTGTATAACAAACATTTTTTTCTGGTCCCAATGATATCGTTATAGATAGGTTGCACTGTATATTCAAAAGGAATGCAGCCTTCTTTATCTTTTGTATTAGAGCCAATCAGAATGTAAACTTTTACAAATTTATTGCTGCTTTTTAGTTTGAGTGACTTCAGAGGTGTATGGGGCGTGGCATCGCTGGAGAGGGCTCTGGTTATTGTCATAATATTGTATGTTCTTAGCGTGGCTTGGCTTGCTGGTCACTACTGTGGCTACCATACATTTCTGTCAGGAGAGCTCTCATTGCTTTCCAATTTTGACTGTTGTGGCTGGGCTTAACATACTGCTCTTTTGAAAGTTTAACTGCCTTTAATTTAAGTTCTTTTTCTTTTTTTTTCAATTTTGACCCCATAGGTAGTTGTGTTTTTTCAATAAATGCATCCTAAAATTTTTACAAAGTGAAAATTGAAAAATGCCTCCTATAGGCCTCTAGTGCTTTTTAAAATAGTATGGAGGATCTGAAAGTCAGTGGTTGGGATGTCAGAGTAGAGATACTTTTTGTAAACATAATTCTTTATGTTCTGAGATTTACTTTTCTTCATCTTCACAGACACCTAGTGACAGGATCATCTTTCAAGACTGTTGCCTTCTCCTTTACCGGAACCTGCAAACAATGAATTCAAATGGTTAAATTCGATGTAGAAGACTTTCTGTTAATGTGATTATAGAACATCCATCTGACTTCCAACTCAGATTCAATGGTTTTTAACTGGTCAAACGCCTATTATCATTTCTGTATTTCAAAGTATAGTTTTCAAATTAATCAATAGGCGCACTACTAAGATTGTAAACTTCATTTTTGACAAATTTTATTTCTCTAGCCTCCTCACTGCACTGACCTTAATTTTTTTTGTTAACTTGTGATTTTGTATATTTCAATATTAATCAATACATTTCTTAGCCAGTTTATGAACATTTTCTTAATCCTTAGTCAAAAACAGTGACAATCAGAATTTCTTTTTAATTCAAATATTTGTCTCCAGAAGTAGTGAATTTACCCAAATTTGTTGTTGTTTTTTTTTAAAGAAAAGTTTCATGGCATATTAAATATCATTTCATCCTACATTTTGTTCATTTCAAACTTAGTAAGGATATGATGAAACTTTTTGATGTGTAACAAAAATTCTAGAAGTTTTGATTTTTTAAAAATATGTATAGTTTTGACAGAGAGTGGTTTGTTTTGCTCTGATTTTTGTTTTTTTTTAAGTTGTGACAGTCTGTGAGTTGAAGTTTGGCCAATTGCACCTTTGAAATATGGGTCAGTCAAGTCTTGTTTTCTTGATTCTACAGGTGTCCTTGATGTCAGACAACCATGTCACTTACCAGTCATTTACTTCAATGTTGGCCCTCCCCATTTTTTGATAAACAGATCTGGTTTCAAAGCAAACAGGCCATTGTTGTAATTTAAAGGTATACAATTATTAAGACGATAAGTCCATTTTTCATAGTAATGGGTTAATTTTTGTCTGAATTATTACATACATAGCAGGGCAAAGCAAAATTTGCACTTCGCACAAGGGAAGATATTTTTCCACAGATGAATTTTTTAAAATCATAAAAATGTGGGATGAAAAGAGCATGAATAACATTATTTTGTCCTAGTTGTGTGAGCGCATGGGTTCAAGCTTCACCAGTGTGCGGTCATGCTTATGTCCACAAGTCATCAGCGTTGTGTCCTTGGGTAAGGCACTTTCGTACATTTTACCTCACTCGACTCAGGTGTGAATGAGTACCTGGCCGTTAAGACAGCGTTGTCTTTGTCTGAAAAAATGTATTTGCGCCTTACAGGCTGCAAGTCTTGTTCTAAATGTTCTGTGTTGCTGTTGGTCAGGAGAGTAAAATGTTATTGTAAAGCGCCGTGAGCATGGCTATGCTGTTGAATGTGCGCTATACAAATGCCATCTTTACTTTTTGTGGGCTTCGGCAGCTAATTGGTGATCATTTCTCAGCAAAGTTGAGAGTCAAGAGGCATTCACCATGGTCAGTTCAAGGGTGCGTGACTGCGTGGGTTCGGGTCTTGCTAGTGTTCAGTCATGCTCATAACCACAAGTCATCGATGTTGTGTCCTTAGGTAAGACACTTTACTTTACTCACCTCACTCGATTCACATCTAAATGAGTACTTGACAATTAAAACGGCACTGTCTCTGATTAAAATAAAATGTATTCACGCCTAACAGGCTGCAGGTCTTGTTCTTATTGTTCTAAGTTGCTGTTGGTCAGGGGAGTAAAATGTCATTGTAAAGCACCGTGAGAATGGCTACACCGTGGAACGTGCGCTATATAAAGACCATCTTTACTTTACAGGTCCACAAATCCATTTCCGATCTTCTTATCAGGTCTTTATCCTGAGATCATCCCCATGGGATGTAGTGGACTATCTACAATCTATTAAACCGGCCAATGCGATCTTTTCTATGACTTGGTGAGTGACAAATAGATATTAACACGACAACCATAACCCGCAAAACAAACAAAAATCACATCTCAAATACCGTTTGTCCAAGAAAGATTTTGCATGATTTAAAATGTCTATAAAATCCTCAATAAGGGTTGCAGCTCTACTTATTTAGTGCAGAACAAGTCAGAATTCAGGGAGGTTTTGTTTGCGAGGACATTTTGTTTTTGGTCCAGATATACTAATTTTGATGTTCGTAGCATCGGAGTGAAAACAGTCGACTATCAGAAAATCGAAAGGAGGGAAATGCGGACTGTTGCTTCTCAGATGTGACAAAATACTATCCACAATTTTGTGAAATGCATACACCTGTGCATCCAAGAAGATGGACATTATTTCAAACAAATGATGTAATTTTCAAATAAAGAATTAATCTAATTTATTCAATAATTAATTTATTCGTTGTATCTGTTTTCTCCTTGCCACCTGAAATTCTTCATTAGTGCCTGCTTCAAAGACTAGGAGCTGCACGCAATCCTTTTGCTTTAAATGTCATAAGGCAGATATTGCAGACAACTCAGATAAACAAATTTGTAATTTGGTCCCACAGCGTATCTGCCCTTCAGTAGGTTAAAAATGGTGATCAAAACACCATCTCATTTTTAATAACTCATATGTTAAATAAATTGGCCACCAAGTTTGCTTTTCGTTTTTCCTGGCCATTCATGGCGATGAAGATGCTGACAGATTAGCTAAAGAAGCACTCACAAAAACTGTTAGCCTGAGCACCCTCTTGATTCCCGGAGACCTGAAGAACCTCATCAAAAAATATATCTTAATGAGTCATGGAAGAAGAATGAGATCTACAAGTAAATAATAAACTGCATGAGATTTTCCCAAAACTTTCAGAAAATAACGACCACAAGTACGCTTCAAAGAAAAGTAAAGAGGAATTTGTGGAAGCTGCCTTCATATTAGAGATGTGCGAGTACTCGAGCACTCGAGTAATAGCGCTACTGAGTACTCACTCAAGTAGCTCACAAGTACTTGAGTACTTGCTCGAGTAATTTTTGTTCCATTACTCGAGCAAAACTTGAGTATTTGTTTTAAAAAAGC
The DNA here is from genome assembly GCA_025770095.1 of Goniobranchus kuniei. NCBI lineage: Eukaryota > Metazoa > Mollusca > Gastropoda > Nudibranchia > Chromodorididae > Goniobranchus > Goniobranchus kuniei. The sequence goes on from JAOYNN010178461.1 coordinate 3,927, forward strand.
TAAAAATAGTAACATTTTTTAGACATTTTTTAAAGATTCTAAAAAATTGCACTTTTGGGTTGTTTTTTTTTGTTATTTGGTGAAAATTGTATTCAAGAAAACTCGAGTAGAAGCTCGAGTCTTGAGTGCTCGAGTATTCGAGTACTCGCTCGAGTAGGTTGTAGTTGTGTGAGCGAGTACTCGAGTAGTAAAATGTGCTACTCGCACACTTCTGCTTCATATAGGCCACTCATGTCCAAGACATACAGTAGACTTCTGATAACACGAACTCCTTGGGACCAGTGTAATTAGTTCTAGTTATCAAGAATTCGTGGGAAGAAGATTGAACAAAATCTAAGCCCGGTTGATCGAAATAGAAGTTCGGTGAATGAGTGTTGAATGCTGGTGCAAGCAAAGCAACTCAACATCATTTTAATCCGCTATGGTAGGCCTAAAAGAAAGGAAAGGGGGTGGGTTAGGCTGCGGCAAACAGTGATCGGTAACGCGTATCATCACATCATGCTTAGTGATGCGAGATCAGAACATAATGCCATGCGGTAATTGACTGTTCGTACGTCAAACCATGACACGGCACCATGTACGTGGGATGTGCTGGTATGCCTCTTCACCAGGTACCCAAACCCCTATGTGTGAAGTAGGCACTGATCCAACATTAGATCAAGGCCAGGCCTTGTTAACATGTGTGCACTGCCTGGTTCGCTTTGCCCGAAGCTTTGTTGGCGTAAGAACAGGCAGAAACTCGGCAAACATTCGCGTGAAGCGCTAGCTTTGGTTTGTGTTAACAAGATCTAGGGAAAATTTAGTTTGTGTTAAAGGATATTGCATTAGTTGGATAAAGAAGAAAATAATTCGGGGATTCGCATTCAGTTTGTGTTAAGGGTAAAATTTGTGTAAAGCGGGTTCGTGTTAAGTGAATTCCCCTGTAATTAGTTACATTCCTGGGATGAGAAACCTTTCAGTCATGTATGCAGCTGCCTTTTTATCATTAAGCTTATTCTAGAAGAATACTATGACTTTGCTATTATACATTATAGATTTTATTATGAGGAAAACTTAAACTATCAGGGAAATTGATTCAAAAGTCATTTTCAATTACCTACAAGGAATCGGACTGTATCAAAAAATCGAAAGCTGAAAATATATCTTTTTTTTTTAAAAAATCTCTGAAAACTTTAAAATTAATATCAAACCTATGCCAACATTTTTATCTTATTTACTTACATTTAGAACTCTTGCCATTTTTAACTCACTGACTGTCACGACTTCCACATGTCTGTCAAATTGCCATGGTGGTAGAATGCCAGAACCGACCCCAGTCGGGTTTCATATTTTCCATTTTATTTCTACCATTAGTCAATACATATCGACCACGGCACTCTCTCGCACCAAAATATAACTATATTACTCAAGGCGTAGCTAGACCACTCTGTTTAGTTATCCTCCTCGCCCGTACTAAGTCACGCTGACCTCACGTGACCGAGGTCAGGAGCCGCTCACAAGTCCGTTGTCAGAGACAAACATTTCTCAAGGCGCGCAGCCATTAATTAAGGGTTCGAACATCACTCTCTATCTCCCAAAGGTAACTACAATCGGCTAATGTGCACATGAAGGACGCGTTTTGAATAACTCCTCTCGCTGACCATGGAAGAAAAGACATAAAAAATCGCTTCATTTTCTCCTGTCAGATGTATGAAATGGACCTAGTTTTGGTTCCTTGTTTTTCACCTAAAGCATCATTTTTTTAAACCATAATTAAGTTGTTTAACAGACATTTTTTCTAAAATGTGCACAGATGATTAATAAGACATCCATAAAAGTACTTGCGAGGAAGAATTGAGATAGCTCTGTAACTTTTCAAGATAGAACAGTTTAAGCGTTGTGAAGTCAATGAAAATTGGCAATTTTACGTGCTCATATAACAATACACACCGAGAACTAATCACACAAGTAAAAACATGATACTATACACGGCCTAGGATGCATATGAACTTTGATCATAAAACGCTTAGACATGGAATAGGGCTTTCTCAAAGATTTTTTGGTATCATAACGACATCTATCCTCTTTTTCAATGAGGCTCTATGGCAGGGGTCATAGCTCTCTAGAATCTTCTAAAATCTCCTTGAAAAAAAATTCCTCCTAGAATCTCCTAAAATCTCAGTTTCTCCTAAAATCACCTACAATTTTATAGCTTGTAGGAAGGGGGTGAGAAAGACAGAGACAGAGACAGACAGACAGACAGAGAGGCAAAAAACACACAGAGACAGAGAGAGAGAGAGAGAGAGAGAGAGAGAGAGAGAGAGAGAGAGAGAGAGAGAGTGTGTTCATGTCACTGAAAGAGAAAGAGCTTGTAATTTTACCAGTGTGTTTGCCTAAGATCGCTTTTGTGTATGAGAATTTTGGAGAGTGAGTGAATGAGAGGAGGGAGAGAATGTGTCTATAACTGTAACTGCATGTGTGAGTGTTATGTGTCTGTTTATGAGAAAGAGTCAATGTATTATTGAAAGATAAGGAGCTTGGAAGTGTGTCTGTTTATGAGTTAGTTAGCTTGTTTGTGTGATCGTTCGAGAAGACGGGTGAGTGAGACCAGGGAGGGAATTTGTTTGTGTGTGTTTTTGTGCGTGTTCATGAGCAAGTCAATATGTCATTGAAAGAGAAGGAGCTTGTATGTGCCTGTTTATGAGTTCGAGAGCTTGTTTGAGTGATAGTGTTTTAGAGGATGAGTGGATGAGAGGAGGGAGGAAATTTGTTTGCATGTTTACATGTTTGTTTGTGTTTGTGTTTATGAGGAATGGTCAACATGTCATTGAAAGATGAGATTGTAAGTGTGCCTGTGTATGAGTTCTAGAGCTTGTGTGTGATAGTTTGAGAGGATGGGTGAGTGAGAGGAGGGAGGGAATTTGTATGTATGTGGATGTGTGTGTTTGTGTGTGTGTTTATGAGAAAGAGTTAATGTGTCATTGAAAGAGTAGGGGTTTGAAAGTGTACCTATGTATAAGTTCGAGAGCTTGTGTATGTGGTAGTTTGAGAGGATGGGTGAGTGAGAGGAGTGGGGGAATTTGTTTGTATGTTTGTGTTTGCGTTGATGAGAAAGAGTCAATGTGTCATCAAAAGAGAAGGATCTTTCAAGTGTCCCCGTGTATGAGTTAGAGAGTTTGTTTGTGTGATAGTTTGAGAGGATGAGTGAGTGAGAGGACGGAGGGAATTTGTTTGTATCTGTATGTGTGTGTTTGTGTATGTGTTTATGAGAAAGAGTTGATGTGTCACTGAAAGAGAAGGAGTTTGTAAGTTTTCCTGTGTATGAGTTCAAGAACTTGTTTGTGTGATAGTTTGAGAGGAAGAGTGAGAGAGAACAGGAGGGAATTTGTATGTATGTGTATGTGTGTGTGTTTATGAGAAAGAGTCAATGTGTCATTGAAAGAGAAGGAGTTGTATGTGTGTCTGGTTATGAGTTCCAGAGCTTGTTTGTGTGATAGTTTTAGAGGATGAGTGAATGAGACGAGGGAGGGAATTTATATGTATGCGTATTTGTGTGTTTGTGTGTGTTTATGAGCAAGTCAATGTTTCATTGAAAGAGAAGGAGTTGTATGTGTGTCTGGTTATGAGTTCCAGAGCTTGTTTGTGTGATAGTTTTAGATGATGAGTGAATGAGACGAGGGAGGGAATTTATATGGATGCGTATTTGTGTGTTTGTGTGTGTTTATGAGCAAGTCAATGTGTCATTGAAAGAGAAGGAGTTGTATGTGTGTCTGGTTATGAGTTCCAGAGCTTGTTTTGTGTGATAGTTTGAGACAATGAGTGAGTGAGAGGAGATAGGGAATTTGTCATGTGTGTGTGTGTGTTTCTGTGTTTGTGTTTATGAGCTAGTCAATGTGCCATTGAAAGAGAAGGCGTTGGTAAGTATGCCTTTGTGTGAGTTCCAGAGCTTGTTTGTGTGATAATTTGAGAGAATGAGTGAGTGAGAGAAGGGAAGGAATTTGTTTGTATCTGTATGTGTGTGTTTGTGTGTGTGTTTATGAGAAAGAGTCAATGTGTATTTGAAAGAGAAGGATTTTGTAAATGTGTCTGTTTATGAGTTTGAGAGTTTGCGTGTGTGGGATTCTTTGAGAGGAAGAGTGGATGGAAGGGAAGAGATAACTTTTTTGTGTCTGTGTGTGTGTGCATGTGCTTGTTTGTGTGTGTGTGTATGTGTGCAACAAAGAGCTTGGTAATGCATTAAATGAGATATTGAATGGCTTTTGGAATAAGTAGAAGACTTTGTAGACAAAGCAGGAAAGGATTACACCAAGAAAGAGGGCAAAGGAAAAAAGGGGACAGGATAAGTCATTAAGTGTCTCGAGAAACAGGGTGAAGAAAAGCTTCTTCCTGAAGCATAGCCTGTGGCTGTAGAGTGTAAAAATTTGCCATGTTCTTTTGTGTTCACATCTGTGAAATATTTTTTAAAAAGTGTATATGTGTATGTACTTATACTTATAGATGGGCCATGATTACATACACGATGAAAATAAACAATCGCTACTCTTTGTGTAAGAATTGAGCATTCTTTGAAGTCTTTGTCATTGTAATTGGAGATCATTATTATTAAAGTGCTTTAAATGCATCGTCTCTTGATTTAAAATTTATTTCCATCCATATAATTTATCATTAGCTTTTATGATTAGAATTTGGCCCAGCTGCTTGATGTGCAGACCACCATGAAGACCTCCTAGAACTTTGAAAAAATCTCCTAGAAAACCTCCTAGAATCTCCTAGAAGACTGTAATTTTAAAGTGCTATGACCACTGTTTTATGGGATAAGAATTGTATGTACATGAATTTTGTAATTACATGCTGATTAGAGAGATGTAAAAAAATCGAAAAATTAAGTCACACAATTCAAAAGCGCAATTCCCGAAAACTACAAACGCTAGAATGTTGAAATTTCAATGAACCCAAGGAATGGTATTGGATGAGTGAAAGAAAGAAAGAGATGAAATTTTGGCGCAAGAATGTGGATGTAGTGAAGGGAAGAAAATATGCAATTTTCAGGCAATGCCATTGATCTGACAGCGGGTACCGAGAATTGCACGTGACCGCTTGTGACCCCGAGCAGGTAGCCAGTGGGAGTTGATTAATGGCCTTCAGCTGGCCTCAATGAAACAGTAGTGGTTTTCAGTTAGATTGAGCCGCCATGTACTACTTTCACTTTGAATATGGTATCGATTACTCATGGTTAACATCCCGATTTTCACAAATAGGAGAAGAGAGGTAAGCAACCGATGAATCTGTTAAAACATGCTTATGATTTCCATGTTGCAAGATGTCACGACGTAAGTGGTGGAACATTTTTGAAGTCATTGGCAGTGGCTATGGTATTTTATCAGATAGTTCTAGACATTTTTATGAAGATAATAGTGATATTGATAGGGATCACGTGCCAGTAGGGGAGATAAAGAGGACACGGAACGATGTTGATAGTGAAGATTTGTCAACCGATTCTGACTGCCAGGGCACTAGTTTTAGAACTCAGATTAGACATAAAAAAAAATTGTAAGATCTGTATCTACATCTCATCAAGATAGACCTACCATATGTAATGACTCTGAGAGAAAGAGACAAGAGACAAAATACCGGTGTTCCACTTGTAAAGTTCCTATGTGCATTGATAATCCATTTTTCATCGATTTCCACGCAAAACAAAATTAGGTTTAGCTCATGAAGATCACTAACAATTATTTTTCATCTGTTTATTTTCACTTAGATGTTTTCTTATTTCATTGTTATGTAAATTGTGATTATTTTTTGCCTTTCTGTGTCTCTTTGTCTGTATTATAGGAATTGTTAACCCTAAAGACCATTCTGGCCGGCTCCGCAAAAAATTTTTTATTGCGTTGGAAAAAACAATACCTCACACATATGAAAAAACCATGTATTATAGAAAACTCCGTTTCAAGTAGATTAAGATGCTTTTTGAATTTTGAAAATGTTAAAAATGAAGTCACAGTGATTTTTTAAATAGCCCATTGAAACACATGGCATTCTTCAGTCGACAGACCGAAAAATGCCCGGCAGTCAGTGAGTTAAGATTACTTGTTACGTTTGACGTGCCATGAACCCTGAGATCCCTGCTATACTGGATGGGGCAAAATCCAAATAAGAAAATAAACAAACAAATCCCAATTGCAGTTTTTTAAGAGTTTGTTATATTCACTTAGTGTTTGAGGGTTGACTAAAAGAGGTACATTTTCTATTTTTTTAGTTGACATGTTATTTTAATCTTGTCCAGTCACACACCATAATTGACCAGACAGGACATTGAGCACAAACATCAATGACAACAGTGCTAGCAAAAGTGAAATCAAGTCTCATGGGGTAAGCACCAGCACATAGCTATGTTGGTGAATGGAAATAATAAGAATTTTTGTGTGTGTAACTTTTGCACATGGGAAGTTTTGATGTTCCTTTATTGTCCTATAATTTTACCTAGATGAAAAGTCGTTTCTAAGCCAGCGTCTGGTCATTTCTGATCAATGGTACAGTCAAACCTGCCCAAATGACCACCTGTGTAAGATGCCCACCTGCCCTAATGACCACTCTTCATCGACTCCCTTGGTTTTTTCTTATATTACATCTGTATAAGATGACCACCTGCTCAACCCAACATTGACCACCTGTTTTTATCGACAGATCGCACTAAAAACCTACTCAAGATGAATGGTCGGAACAGATTGATGACCTTAGCAAGCTAAGCCCGTCATTCTGTTTCCATATATGCTCTGCCCATCTTGAGTGCCATCCAGCCATTCTGATTTTTTATCCCTGCCTACTACGGATATGTATGCATTGATTACCCTAAGCCCCTTCCAGGATAGTACAGTGCAGTTGGGAAGAGGGGGTCGGGTTAGTAGATAAAAAAAAGGTGGTCCATCAGTCTACGGGTGTCTGTCTCCTGTGACTAACATTGATAATGCAGTGTGGTTTGGCATCACAGTAATAAACATTTAATGCTTTCGAAGCGCTTTAAAGCCTTCGATGTATGAATTGATGATTACACTGTATATGT
>JAOYNN010178572.1:0-10966 GCA_025770095.1 Goniobranchus kuniei
ATGTATGTATGTATGTATGTATGTATGTATGTATGTATGTATGTATGTATGTATGTATATATGTATGTATGTATGTAGGTAGGTAGGTAGGTAGGTAGGTATCGTCCTATACAGTCCAAAAAGAAATTCATACCCTCATTTGATGGTATAATATTATGTGCTGGAAATGCAGTGACTTCGAATAAGAATGAACTGGATCTTTGAAACTTTTGGACATTATTGACAAGACTTTTTTTAACAAGAATTTTTTTTTTAATTATTGAGACCATTCATCTTTGAGTTGAAATGTAGGTTGTGCTGCACATCCTCTGGGCATGGGATTCATGAGATTGCGAATAGTGGCAACAGATACGGCTCGCCACTCCTCTCTACGACACGAAATGATTCATCTGAGTGACAGGGACAACAACTCGGTTTCCGAGTCGTCTGTCCTAAACATCCCGAATGTGCTCAAATGGGGTTGAGATCAGGCGAGTGTGAAGACCAAGGTAGCGTTTGCACAGTTTCTTAGCATGAAGTCCACAATGACCCTAGCACTGTGGGATCTGTCGTTGTCCTGTTGAAATACGGCTCCTGGTCTCTGGTGGAGTGGGAGCACATGTGGTGTCAGGGCGTTGTTGATGTAACCTTAGGCATAAATAGTTCTCCGAAGTAACAAGATTACTTCGGCCAGTGATGGATCTCTACACCATAATACCACCTCCACCATGCGCCGGAGCTTCTTGAATGCATTTGGCATGAAATGTCTCATTACAACGCGTGTACACCCGGCGGCGCATGTACTATTGTGAGAGAGGAAATCTGGAATCGCCGCTGAACCAAATGTTTCTCCATTGCTTCAGCTCCCAATCAACTACTGCCTTACCCACTGTTGTCTTGTTAGCGCTGTCTATTATTCGCCAAAGCTACAAAACTGAGCAACGAACCTGTAAAAATAGCTTGGTGACGGCGATTCTGGACGGTCTGATCGGAGACACCAATTACTCCCTGAAGGCCTGGGTTGTGTATGATGTTGTCAGAAAACGAATCCACATGACAGCGGCAAAGCCGAATTAGATTTTCTTCAGCCAGGGTTGTCACCCTTGGTCGACTGGAACTTGTGCATCGTTAGTGGAATTTGAACACTGAAATCGGTCGAAAAGTCTATTGATCGTCGATTGTGCCAGGTTGAAATATGCAGCGACATCGTTTTGGCTCTGTCCTGCTTGTGAGCGGCCAATGGCTTTGCTTTGCTTTGAACTTGATAGGCGCGGCATGGGGGACACCTGACTTGGTAACCGATTTGTTCAAGTTTTTTTCTTCATCCTATTTTATGTTAATCATGAACACGACTCACATGCAAAAATCCGTGCGGTTTCTCAAAGAAAAGTGAATGAATGCGGTGAAGTTTTCTTTAAAAAAAAAAGAAAAAAAAAGAAAAGACGCCTCACTTTGCCGCCACGGGGATTAATAGAGGGATTTTGCGAATGGCTCAAGGTAACAATTCACATTTGCTACTCAACGCAAAAGCAGGGCTTTAAATTTATCTGACTTTTACAAAAAACAACATTGTCTAATTAGTTTTGTCTATAAGTTTCCCTTTTGGACGTGTTATTTATCAATACATTATTTATCAAAGAATTGTGGTTCTCCTACAGTCTAGCATATAATCCTTCCATTTCTCTGTACACATAAATTTGGAGGAGTAATACCATGTTGGAATATTGTGAGGATTTTGTTCTTTAAGTTTTTAATTTAATACTGCCCTTTTAAAACGTGCATTCTCAGACTTTTGTTACTGCATAATTTGTTTCGAAGCTCTTGCTGTACTTCTTTAAAACAAATAAAACGTTAATGTTTTCATGGTTTGTTATCTAAAGAAAATACTAATCTATTTGCAATTTCTGGTTAACTTCTGTTTACCCCTATATTCGTCTTTGACTTCCGTCCCCCCCCCCCCACCAGGTTTTCATGTCGCCCAGTTTAACCAAGGTTATGGTCACAATGATCTTCAACAAAGATTGGACAAGCCTCTACTACTTCTACGATTCCACAGACGGTGAGGAGAAAACGTTTCTTCAATAAACGATAATAAAAAGGATATATATTTCCTGGTTTTTGTCTATTTCTATTATGATCTCAGTCATGTTAGTCGTGGGATCATTTGACTTGTGCTTGTAACTTAATGGCAATTAATAGTGACAACCCTCCCTGAAGTACGTTTTTCTGACTTGGAGACAGGGCCTGAATTAAGATGGCAAATCTATTTCTAAGACAGCGTTCATAGTAAAAAGCATACTATACTCATTTTTTATCAACACTCTGGTCCATTATATGATAGTCCATTTTAGTACTGCTCTACATGTCATCTCTATCCGCCTGGCAGCAGTTTCATGGGTTATAGTCTTGTCTAACTTTATCAAAGTAGGAATATTCACAGTGAAAAGTATTCTGTCTTATTCTATACTGACCCTCGCAGATTGTACACCTATTCAGTGTCTGAAATAATATTGATAATGGCGGAAAAAGCTTATATTATTGTATTATCAGGATATGTATTCAGTTTGAGTATGATTGTATAATTTGTTTCGAGTTCGAGCCTGGGCCGTGCAGTGCGCTGTTTAGTCCTAGGCAAAGGCTATTTTCATACATTCCCCCACCCCATTCAGGTGTTATTGAGTATCCGACCATAGGCAGAGGAAGTTCTTGTCAGTAGGCTAGAGCAAAGTGCGCCTGTCAAATGGCTACATCTTTGTATACTCCACATAGAGTTGAGAAGATATTTGGTTGGAAAAGGCCTGTCGGGGAACACTTGTCAAGTGCTTTGAGCACATTTTGGAGGATTTAGCGCTGTGTGAAAGCTCAGATTTTTAAATCGTATATATAACACAGAATGCTACTTAGCATGCATATAGGCCTAAAGCATACAGTGCATACAAGGGAAATCTTTTGTAACTGTTTTGGACTTGATTCCCTAATCATAATTTTTAATCTGAATCCACACGAAACAAACCAGCGCACATATCTTTCCAAAATCATCCGATGCTTGGTCTCGGTTTTTGCCAAATCAAATCAATCCAACTGAAAAAAAGGTTGGTAAACGGCTGCATTTAAAAACAAGTTAATATTCTATCCATTAGCACAAATGGGGTGGTATTTTGCTTTTGAAAACGCAAACACAAAAGCAGAATCTATGCACAAAGAAATTGGTACTCACCATGCACACATATACACGCATGCACTCCCATACACATACCTACATACATACATGCACACACACTAACATACATACATGCATATAATACAAAAGCAAGTATAGCATCTAGAAAGATTCCACCTTTGCCATTAGAACGCACCCATATTGTTACACGTTTTAAATCATTTATTTTGTCTTACTCAACTATGAAAGCTGAGCATAACCAGCCTAACACATCTATGCAATTAACAGAGCATGTAGAAAGGGTAAACGCCTCGAAAAGATGCCTCCCCTCTCGCAACACACAATAACCAAAATAAAAAAAGCAAATGCAAGAAAAACACCAACAAGACTTCATAGGCATCGACCACCGCCTTTGCTCTAATGCAAAATGCATGTAAAATTGTAACAGTTGTATTATTTCATTCGTTGAGATTAACTGATAATGCGGAAAATACGAAATAAGCATTCAGGTACCATGACATTTAGAGTGGAAAAGGAGGTCGAGATACCTTTTTGAAATTTGCAGTAAATGAAATCAACGATATGAATAGTGATATTTATACAAATCTATCCTATTTTCATAATCAAGACTTTTGTTGCCGCATAAGCAAAGGTACAGACAAAACAAAGAGTTTGGAATATCAGTACGCTTGGTCGTTTGTTGCTGAAGAAATAGTTAAAAAACGGAGGCAAAGTCACAGAGATATTATAAAGCTCCAGATCGTGAATCACTAGGAATATGTTATGTGATATATTCAAAAATATCTTACGTCTCCTTTTGGAGACAAGGTTTGATTTTAATATTGTATAATGTCTCAACAGTTACGCCTTGAATCTTTTAAAATCGACGGGAATATTTTCTTTTCCGAATACAATATTGTATGTCAAGGCGTTCAATAATCAATGCGACACATTACCTGCTAATACAATTAAACATACTTGATACTTGAACGAGAAGAATTTCACTAGGGTCGATAATAGAGTTTACAGGTTGACATTATTTTAGTAATATCATTGTGTTTGTACATTAATGTAGATATCCAAAAATTACTAACTGAGAAGAATGGAGGATTGATCTATGAATAGCACTAATTCTGACAATTGATTAAGTCCCTTTCTCACGAAGGCAAGTTTTTTTGCACATGTTGATGTTTTTTCAGCGTTTCTTTTGAACTCTAGTAAACTGTGCTTTCCTTGGAATATAAAACAAAACCTATGTTCTGTTTCGGTGATTTTTGTCATTGTTCCAACGCGTTACTCCGTGAGCATTCGAAGGATCAGAGTTGACAGCTCACGCCAGGACGTACACCAATGGGCTAATGGAATACTAGAAGCAAACGCAGACACCACATTACTGGCGTCTGACTCGATTATTCTCGTCCGCGTCAATTACTGTTTCGACGGGATCGTTAGCAACTTCTCTATGCGTCGCTTGAAATTTGTGCAAAAATGAGACCAGCAGAAAGACACATTGGCAAAAAGCTGAAGATAGCTGACAAGGGAAATTATATTTGATAGATGCTGTCTTCTAGGTTTAAAGTTTGAATAAGAAAGGCAGAACATCTGATTGTCATTGTTATAAAAACGATAGCCTTTCAAAACCACTCACCCAAAAGCAGGTTCCATCAGAATGATAGATAATTTGTCAATGTTTTAATTTATGTGCACCCAATGCATGCTTTGCGTTTATATTCACAATTTTAGTTGCATCGTTGGCAAAGGAAAGGGTAGAATCCTCACCTAAGTAAAACGGAACCAAAAGATCAACTCGCCCCCACCCAAAACAAAACAAAACAAAACAAGAACAACAATAATAACAACAACAACAGCAACCAAACATACCCTAAAACAAAACTAAACAGAATAACAAACAAACAAACTTAAAAAAGACATCTCACATTTTTATTTTTCTCAGATGCATAAAGTAAATATTGATGTTGGGAATACCTGGGAGAAATGTCTGATTTCTACCTTGTCTTCTTATGTGCGTGTAAATATCAGATGAGACATTCGATCTTTGTAGAGAAAGAATAATACGACATAAAGCTACACCTCATCTCATTCCTTATCATCTCTGTCAATGTGTTTTCTCGTAGCCCTGCCTCGGATGGAGCATCTCCTTGAGTCCATTCACGATCATCTGGATCCTCTGTGGGCACCGTACCGGGCACCGGAAGTTCAACCAATTGAAGTGACGGATCCGCAGAGTTTTCTGGATAGAATCATGAACATTTACAAGACCAACAAAGGAGAAAACGTGAGGGCCGTTTTAGACGTCCGATATGATTGTGCCAAATGGGTTATCGACAATCTTGTAAGCTTCCTTTTTATTTCATTATCATCATATTATCTCATTAATATTTACTCCTATATGAAAATCATATTCTTTTGGTTTGCTTTTAAACCTTTGCCCCAGTCTTATACCTGTGATCAATTTGTAACGAAGGTATCTGGAACCCATGCTGCCTACTTGACATAAACTTGAGTCTCAGTTTTATTGTGAAGATTATTCAATATTAGGTCCTTGCATTTGAGAATTGCTTTTATTACTCAGGCAATTCAAAGACCATTATTTCGTTAATTATCTGCTTGTTGGACAATTGACTAGAATTCTTCTTGCCGTCAGATTTTAAAAAATAAAGTCTTAACATAACTCGATTTACTATGATAGTACAAGTATTTACGGTTGCCAATTATCTTGGGAGAATCTACACAATCATAAATTTCAATTATCAAAAGAAGAGTTTCAATTGACAGACATAAAAAGTAAAGATGACATTTATATAGCGCACGTTCCACGGCGAAGCCAGGCTCACGGCGCTTTACAATGACATTATACTCCCCTGACAACAGCAACACAGAAGATTTAGGTGACTTGCAGCCTGTTGGGCGCGAATACATTTTTTTAGACAGAGACAGCGCTGTCTAACCGCCCAGCGCTGTCTAAACGGCCAGGTACTCATTCACACCTGAGTCGAGTGAGATAAGCAAAGTAAAGTTCCTTACCCAAGGACACGACGCCGATGACTTACGGTTATGACTCTGATCGCACACAACCAAGGCTGGAACCCGCGGGGTTATGCACGCTTGTACTGACCATAGTGAATGCCTCTTGACTCTCGACTCGTGTCGAAATGTGTTCGTCATATAGCCACCGACGCCCACTTCATGCTTCAAAAAGAAATTGTGGCACAGTTAAACTATATCCAGATCCTGAGGAAATTCAGCACCATATCATCTTATTACGAGTGGCGTTTTTAATAACACGACTTGCCTTTGGGGTTATTTGTCTCGAGCTAATTACATTGTCATGATTTGATTAATATATCGGTTCGATCTTAATGGAGGCTAGGAGGATAGTTTGATTAGTTGTGCTTGAAATAACCGGCATTGGGATAATGAACAAAGTAATATTTCATACATTCCTTTTCTGCTTTCTCTTTGCATCTGTAGATTGGGATGATTGCTATCTCTTTCAAATGCACACCAGGCTATGAATAATGTGGGTTTTTTTTTTAAATTAGTGAATTGTAATATTTCATGTTATTAGTTTCATTGAATTCGTAAATCCATATTTCTAAATGTATTATCGCTATTTGTCTTCAATAACACGACCTTCTGACTGTATTTTGCATATCAGAACCCTTTACTCCGAACTCCCATAGCGAAGTCCTATCCATCCCCTATCTTTTATTCATGGCTATCACACTATGATTTGACATCACATTAGTTAGCCCAAGTAAGTAAATACACTTGACCTTGCATTATATGCTGTACTTTGGGGGCACATTCTCTTGGGCCTTTGGGGATACTTTGTACCTACTTGGAAAATGGCTTGAGGAAGGATTTTGTCAGAATATAAGGGAGCGCCATACATTGTATTACAAAGTCTTTGACAGTACAAGTCATTCTTCTTCTCATGGATGCAATGCTATCGCTTTAAGTTTTGTTGCATTTTCTCTAAACTCTATGATTTGGGAGTAATTCGACATCGGAGAGGCAAATCGTTCATGCCTTAATCCAATGCACTTGCAACTCGTTTTGCTCAATGTTATGGAATTTTATGTACAAACAAAGCCTGCTATTGAGGGAATTTGCCGTTAAAAAGAAAAAAGTAATGTAAACACAATAAACACCCCATAATTTCACAAAAGTAACTTGAAGAAACTCATTAAAAAATTGGAAATTGGTTCATTAGGTCCCACCAAGAACGTCACCCCTCCCCCCTCCTCCACGCGCACACGCACAAAGACGAATAAAAAAAAAACAACCCAACAAAAACAAAAAACCCAACATGAAAAGCAAAACACAAAAGACCAAAAGCATAATAAAAAACAAATAAACCCAAATACACACACACACTAACACACAAAAACAACAACAACTAAAAACAACCCACCAAAAACTAACAATTAAAAACATTCTAATTACTCACACTTAGACACAGTGACAATACCAAACAGAAAAGAGGCAAACCAAAATACATCTCCTCCTTCCTCCCACCTAAAAAGAGCAACAAGAAATTGAAAACAAAAACGAAACAAAACAAAACAAAACAAAGTCAAGACCAAACCAAACAACTCATAACAATGAAAAATCAAATAATAGCAACTAGAAAAAACACAAAATCACAAACAACCCTCCTTCATTCACCGCCCTCTTGTGAAATAACACAACAAAATAAATTTTTTTTAAAAAAGCAAGAAAAGAAGCCCAATAATGACAATCAGCCGTAAATACACACGAACAAATATATCTTAACTCAATAAGAACAAACAGACCAAAAAAACCAACAAATCAATTCATCAAACAGGTAAACGAAAACCAGATATGCGCAGATAAATAGATAATGATTACCAAGAGTTACAAACTTCAACAACCCCGCTCATCCCCCCCCCCCTTTTTTGCCACCGTTCTTCTTCTTCTTCTTCTTCTTCTTCTTCTCATAATGACCGATGGTAGACACAATGCCGCATTGGGAAATTCATTCATCGAGACCAGGCATTTCGGCCACCATTCCCCGTTCCCACCCCCTCATAAACCTTGTCTCTTAGGTGTAGATGAATGTCCCACTGTTTTCATGAAAAGGCTAAGAGCATTCACCAATGCAAGAGATGAGTCTTCAAGGACTCGTTCCTCACAAGGAAATAATGTGCTGTACCAAAACACCTCGGCGATAAACAACGCTAAGCCCATAATATACATAGGCCAACAAGTAATAGGTTCTTGACCCAATGTATCCTTTCATTAAACAATAGTTTTAGTTTCCTTTTTGTTTTTCTGTTCAGAATGTTTCTGTTGTCTTTTTTCTGCCCTCGGTTGGAGTTTGTAATAACATTCCCCACTTTATTTTGATAATGTGATGGATTTCTAGCAAATTTTCGACATTGGTGTTTATGTATGTCATAATTATACTGATACCGTGTTCATTATAGTATTATATATATGCTTGTTATTGCGCGTTTGTGATGTGATGTCTGTTTTATTGCTC
Source organism: Goniobranchus kuniei (assembly GCA_025770095.1). Taxonomy (NCBI): domain Eukaryota; kingdom Metazoa; phylum Mollusca; class Gastropoda; order Nudibranchia; family Chromodorididae; genus Goniobranchus; species Goniobranchus kuniei. The sequence continues at coordinate 8,670 of JAOYNN010178572.1, forward strand.
AGTTTATAAAGCGCTCAGAGCCTACTCCATGTAATGAGCGCTATATAAATATGCATTTTTATTGTTATTACATTTACGAAATGCAAATTCTCTAAACATGAGTATAAGCCTTCTGCATTATACAGTAAGGAGACATTATTAAATGACTTGACATGAAAATTAATAACGAATTTTTCATATCTCACTCACTGATTATCCACATATTTTTCCAGATGGAAGACAAAGACGTCTACAAAGTCAGATTTCATTTCATAATTCCATATTTGGTAAGACATTCTGAACATCTCTGCATTTTTTCATTCTCTTTTTTGTTCAATTAAGACCTGAAAAACTTTTAATTAAGGATCTAAGATTTTGTAAGCCTTCTATATTTCAAATCATATTCATCTTTTCACCATATTATGCTTCAATTTATATTTTCTCTTGCCCATTCCCGAATAAGCTTTCGATTGTAATTAGATTTCGATAGTCATATTATAAAAGTACTGTGTATAAAATGAGTGCCAATGATATAATTCTATAGTATGACCTTGGCTAAACTTTGGATCGTGTCACGCTTGCAGCCTAGGCTAAATGTTCAAGTGGTTGTCAAGGCGTTGTATCCTTAGGATACACTTTAATCAGCTAAACTCAGTCGACTAAGGGGTGAAATAAATACGTGTTTTGTATGTAGCCTTTCAGAAACAGACTGAAACGTACCTTTATCTTTATATAAATGTGGTATTACTATTATTCATTATTATCATCTTTTTCTTTGTCTTTCTCCAAAATTCTTTAGCCTTTCAGAAACAAACTGAAGCTTAATCTTTATCTTTTTTGTCTGTCCTCCTCAGACATTGACCGGTCTTTCAGAAACAGACTGAACCTTATCTTTACCTGTTTTTCCTTGTCCATCTCCAAAGTTGTTTAGTCTTTCAGAAACAGACTGAACCTTATCTTTACCTATTTTTCTTTGTACATCTCCAAAAGTGTTTAGTCTTTCAGAAAAAGACTGAACATTATCTTTACCTGTTTTTCTTTGTCCATCTCCAAAGTTGTTTAGTCTTTTAGAAACAGATTGAACTTCATCTTTATCTGTATTTGTTTGTCTTTCTCCATAATGTTTTAGCCTTTCAGAAACAGACTGAACCTTATATTTATCATTTTTCTTTGTATTTCCTCAGAGTATGCGAGAGATCTATCTTGAATCTTACGTCACAGGTGGTGTCAATATAACTGGTTTTGAGATTTTTGAAGAGGGTAAACATATGCCACACCGTCGTCGGCACCATCAAGTCGTTAAGGTAAGCATCAGATTAGAATTGGATTTTATTGGTAATGGCAAGCAACACGAAATAATTCATTAATCTGGTGCTTCACGTTCTCGTTATCACCCTTCCTACCATCCTAAAAACTTGCTGGGTTTTGATAAGTGGTATCCTCCCAATACATTCCGGATAGGTAATCAGTCGCAAAATTGCGCCCTTCTATATACTGTTTTGTTGTTGTTGTTGTTGTTGTTGTTGTTGTTGTTGTTTGGTTCTTTGTTGTTGGTTTGTTTTTTTGTTGTTCTTTTTTGTGTGGTTTTCTTGGTTGTGCATGTGTGTGTGTGGATGGGTGGGGTTGGGGAAGGTGGGTCATCTTCTGTCATCTTTAGAAGACTTGAACACACATGAAATTTATATTCCCGTTGGAAGTCCTCTACCAACTTAATGAAAAGGTCGATGAAGAGAGTGTGCCTGAATCTCTTTCCCGACATTGCTCAGTGTGTGCTCAGGCTCAAAACCGGAAGTTATCGGCGTTGTGTCCTTGGGTAAGGCATTTTTTCTTTTACCTCACTCGACTCAGGAGTAAATGAGTACATAGCCATTAAGGACAGGGCTGTCTCAGTTTGAAAAAAAGTGTATTCGTGCCTGAAAAGCTACAAGTCTTGTTCTAAATGTTATGTGTCGCTGTTGGTCAGGGGAGTAAAATGTCATTGTAGTGCGCCATGGGCATGGCTACGCTGTGGAACCTGCTCCATATAAATGATCTTCACCTTACTTTACTTTGACTTCTAATTCGTGACAGAATTAGGAAAATGGCATCGAATAGCCAGTAGTCCAGGAATTCATCTCAGACAGATCATTTTTAATTGTTTTGTTTTCTGTGCTTTGGCGGATGTTTTACACATTTGGTTTAATTTGTTGATGTGTATACATATTATTTCGATACGCTATATTATTTACGATTGATACCATTATAAAATACTACTACTACTACTACTACTACTACTACTACTACTACTACTACTACTACTACTACTACTACTACTACTA
>JAOYNN010178794.1:0-16733 GCA_025770095.1 Goniobranchus kuniei
GGGGGTGGGTAAGAAATTATTATTTCTTAATATCCTTTTTTCAATTTTTTTAGTGTAGAGTCAAACATCATAATGATTATGATTCTCTTATAAATATCTCTTCACAACCTTGGCTGATTATCTGAATTTAGTCAGAATGGACATTATAAAAAGTTTCCATGAAATTCATATAAAGACAACAATCAGACCACATCAAAAATCAAAATAAATATGATTCTCTAATAAATATCTCTGCATGACCCTAGCTTATTATTTGATTTTGATAAGAATAGACAGGTATGACAAATTTTTATGAAATTCATATAAGGACAACAATCAGAGCAATATTAATTATTTTTCTTGGGTTAAGGCAAATCCTTTTTCTACTTATTGTGCGCACACACAAAAAAGGGAGTATGGCATACCGGTACATCACAATATTTCCAAATTTACACCAAGATGGCAACTAGAATTGAAAAAATTTGAAATATGGATCTTAAATTACCTGATTGTAAGTTAAAATACATCATCAATATGCAAGTGTTTGAGGGATTCTTAAAAGGCAAAAGTTATATCAAAACCATTCACATTTTGACATCGTTACACAATACCTACCATTTCCATTGTCAGGTGCCTTATCCCTACAGTAAAGAAATCATTTCATAATGTAAGATAGACCTACTAGAAATACGTAATTTTCACACAGAGACAATATATTTCTGAGTTAAAAGTTACAAATCAAATGAAAGACCTGGAAAACAGCACGAGCCAGGGCTACTCTTGCCTTCTGTCCTCCACTAAGATTCACGCCATTTTCTCCAATTTCAGTTGCATCTCCTGCTGGCAATATCTAAAAAAAATAAGTTTTTTATATGAAAAAAAATTAAAATACATTAAGACTATCATCTACAATGTTGGGATACATGACGTCTTCCTTGCTTTTATATATTTAGCTTTCAATATTCTTTTTCTGTAAAAATATAAAATGACATGAGCATTTTTCATAAAAAGATAGAATGAATATTCTTCCACATAGATTAATGTAAATAAAGATAAATTAAGGATTCAACTCCTTTGGTCAACAGTTTTAGTTTTTTCTTACTGTAATTTCTATATGATACCTATTTTACTTTTGCACAGTATGAGCTACTATAATTTCAATACAAAAATATAACCTTCATTGAAATATAACAAAATTCAGGTCCTACAAAGAGTATATGGTTGAAATATGATGCAAAAGTTATAATCGATGAAAAAGGTGAGGAAATGTAGAATAAATTTCTTTTTAATATAAAACAAAAATTAAAGTGTATTACCTTTAAATCCTCTACTAGAGCACATACTTCTAAAACCTGTCGATATCGATGATCATCACGCTGCTGACCAAACACAATATTTTCTTTTACAGTTGCATGCTGGATCCAAGTTTCTTGCGATGCCATGCCAAAGCCTTTCTCAAAATCTTTCACAAAGATTTCTCCTTTTTCTTTGTTCATATCACCAATTATAGCTGACAATAAAGAACTTTTCCCTGATCCCACTTTTCCAATTATGCCAATTAGCTGTCCCTGTCAGAGAAAAAAAGAATTTTGAAACAGCTGCCTTTTTTTTTTTTTAAATTTCCGTTCTTAAATCAATTGATAACATTGAGACACTTTATACTCTCTAAATCACAAAGAAACATCTGCAAAGAGAAAAAAACCCACAAACACTCTTCTGTTGCACAACAATTATAAAAGTGAAAGTCTCAGACAGCTTAAAAAATTCAAGAAAAGTGGCAAACTACCTTCTTGACAGACAATGAAATATCTCTCAAGCCCTGAGTGCCAACTTGTTCAGATGATGCACATGATGAATCAGTTACTTCCTCGTGACTTGTGTTCACAACATTACAACTACTAATATTTTCTGAATTTGTTTTCCAAGCAAAGCTTGCATCCATCAAAGCTATTATTGTGCCATCATCACTTTCTGCAAGGGGGAAAAAAGACCTTTTATCTGATCTATGAAAACCCCAGTATGATTTGATCTACAGAGTCAATTATGTCATTTATAATCCCATACATGACTGAAATGTGATTAGTAATATATTAGAAGCAGACAATTTAAAAAACGAACAAAAATCAAGCTTTACATGAAAAAAAAGAAATTCCATTTAGCGTAATTCAACAAGGATGTTTAAGAGTAAGACTATGAATAGAACATCTTGTACCATTGCAATTCACTAAAACTAAATTCAATAAATTCAAAAGAATTTGATTGATATCCAAATGAGTTTTGCATGAATATTAAATCTAAAGTTTAAATTAGACAAGTTTAATTTAAACATAAGATATACATGCTGCCTTGTTAGTCTTGAATTTAAAGTTCATTATTTCAAAGGACTGATAAGGAGAAAACAAGACAGCATTTTTCAAGATATTAGAGTACAATTCAGTGTACATACCCGAAGACGAGTAAAAATTGTTGAGATCTCTGTCTTGAAGATCAATGAATTCTTGTACTCGTTTTAAAGAAACCCACGCCTCTACTAACCCATTGATGACCCAAGGAAAAGCATTTAATGGTCCAATCAGCATTAGGAAAAGAGACAGACTTGTAAATACCTGTCAACAAATTAGATATGACTGTGGGTTAAGACAATGAACAAAGCTACACTTTGATTTTTCAGAAGAAAAAATCATCCATTTTTTTAATAGAATGAAATGGCTTTTCTCTTACTGACACAAATCACAATTATCTACACCAAACACCTAAAAAACTGTTCTAGCCACTTTGATTTTGTATATAAATCAATGGCACAGTGAAAACAGATAAATCTTTTTTTTTTAAATCAACAAGCCTGACTCTATATTGTTATAGATGCATGATACATTCAATACATATATTTTTGATATTGTTCTTAATCTTCTGGTAAACCTTGTAAAGTTGCATTATGTACAAATTAATTTATTTTGAGACAAATACACTCCATGAGACATGCTTTTCTATTCCAGGTCCAATAGACCGAATACTAAGCCACCAGTACCACCCCAAATCCTGTTCATTAAGATATAAAATGTGATTCCTCAAATAGCAAGATTTCTGAACTCAAGGGGATAGCCTGTCATAGACTAACTTCTGCCTTTCAGCAAATTTGTCACAGAATGGAATAAGTATGAAGCCTATGAGGATTTTAGCCATATGGCTAAGAATCACCCATTTTCTTTAAAGATGTACTTTTTACAAAATGAAAGGCAGGAAATATAACGCATCTGTATCTTTTAAAGTTTTGTTTACTTTTTTGTACTTTGCAAACATGGAAAAAGAGACTAATCCATTCTCACACATCTTTTTTCAACTTACAAACCTTACTGTTGTTTTACCTTTGCAGCAGTGAGGTGATTACCCATTAAAACATAGGTAGTAAAAGTGAGAATTGATATAAGTACAGGAGTTGTGGCCCAAAAAAATACACACAAAGCATCAAGATATTTTCTGCCTTTCAGGCAACGAAGTTCATGTTTCCGTGAAGCCTGGATTTGAGATATGAAAGGACTTTCCCAGGAGTAATATTTTATCACCCGGATGCCAGCCAAAATCTCACACATCAGCTGGGGAAACAAACAAAGGTAAGTTGGTGATGATGTAAACATGAGTTTTATATGCATAAGTAGACTTGAAAACGAAAGTTCAAGTTAAATTCTATATAAACTGTCTAAATGCCGGATAAGTGAGAATGCTGCATAATAGAATATTGGATGAATTCAGAATAAAATAAATCTCTCAATGATTTTATAGCCTGTCTTCAAGACATCACAGCATGCCCCAAAATCTTTGACAAAGACCATGACGTGAATCATTACAAGAATTGTTTGGATAAAGCCCCTGTACCCCAATGCACTTATGCAAACAAAAGAGATACATCACCATCATCATCATCATGACATATCCTTTCCAAACGTAACTTTTCATATGGCACTGCAGAACAACAGCTGTCTGCTGTTGGCCTGTCATCCTGCTTCTGATATTGGGCTTGCCAACCACTCTCCAATATCTTGACTCCAGCGTTTTCTAGGTCGACCCCTTCCCCTTCTTACCTCCACCTTTCCTTCCAGAAAGAACTTTCTAGAGTATTATGTCACTTTATGTGTCCAAAGAATTTCAGCTCTTGTTTCTTTATGATGTTTAGTAGCATGTGTGTCAAAATTTCAAGACCACATTGCATATAATTAAGATGAAACAGACAATGCAGGTCTCATGAATAATCTATCATTTTTGTCATATTGGTTACAGTCCCCTGGCTATTCTAATGGGTTGATTACCAACATAGATTATGCAGGCTATTGGACACACAGATAACACCTCTCTACTGTAAAGAAATACATGATAAATGTACAGCTTAGCAACTGTCGATGGCAATAAAATTTCAAAGTAACCATTTTCACTATAAGTTCCGCTGTTCAGGATGAATTACAACAAATAACATGCCTCATGAAGCTGTTTACCTATCCACCTTCTCATGTTTAGCTGTAGTGAAGAGCTTATAATGGTTGTAGGATCACAGTGAAGCATTGTTCTGACAGGAGAGATGAGTTGTTAAGTGCTGTTTGCCAGAGACATAACCACGCGATGTAAAAATCAGTTCTTACTATGTGTCTTGAAATTTTAAAATTGAATGCTGGATGACTAGCAGGTGTATTTAGTAAACTACTTATTTCCTCCCTGATTTTGATGAGTTGAAAGAGTGATTATGTCTTATTGAATAGATCAAATAGAGCCAGTTCTCTGGATTGATGATCAGATTTTGGACAACAGGCAGCTAGATAACTGGCTGTAATAGATGTACTAATTTACCTGTACTGTCATAAAAAAAGCAAACTATGCAAACTATAATGGGTCAATTATATGCACTGAAGGAAAGGACTGGCTGATCAACCCTTTGAACCCTGACCTCTTAAGCCAATTATGCCCCACCATCCGGCCTCCTGGAAGAAGCATGAAAGAGAGAGGTATCGCCATCCCTATACAGTGGTATCTCAGAGCTGCCCTTCTAGAGGGATCTAGGGTTCTAAATGTTAAAGTAAGGTAAGGCCTATTAATTTTTGTGAACAATTAAGGCAACAAGAATGAATTTTAAAGTTTTGCAATAGTAATAAAAATGGTTTATGGTATTTGATTCATGTACCTTAACTCTCTGGTCTTTATAATGCATCATTTCCTTACTTAGTTCCCCAATTTTGACAGCAATAAAACGATTGATAGGAATCAACAACAAAGCAAAACCAAGGCCTGCAAGAAAAGCCAATCCAACTTGTTGGTACAGAAGAAAAAGAGATACTGCAACCTGAAAGTAGAATTACCGGTAGTAAACTTCAAATTAAAAAAAAAAATTTTCCCCAAAAAGTAAATGGTAAACTGTAAGTCAAGCCATATGGCAATTTTAAATCTAAACGAGTGAATCATTATTCTGTAAAACAAAAATAAAATCACAATTTTGAAACCATGTACATCATATAAACTTTTTAATTTTCAAATGAACAAACTTGCTCTGGACAAAATATTATCAAAGTTAAAGAGACATTAGACAGCTAACTGTAATGTTAAAACTTTTAATAATCACAATCTACAACACACACACACACACACACACACACATAAATATATATATGGTATTAAAATCAAAATAAAACTTATGTTCAGACCATTCCATGAACTAATTACTCCCTAATGGGTAGAAAATTTCATCATACTTATTTTTCCATATATGATCATTTATGATTTCAACCAACTTGAAGCAAATGTTTTATTTCCATTTTCAAAAATATTTTTGAAAATTTTTATTAATGAAAATAAAAGCAGAACAAATTCTTCAAACAAATGAAAAAAAAACCAAAACCCCAAAACCAAGAGAAATATTATCAGTAGAAATTATATAACGGTCTTAAAACATTATTATAATGTCCAGGTTAACTGAATCTTGTATGCTTGTCTCTATGCGCACACACATTTATAACAAGTATCAGTCAAGTATGAAGACTCAATTTACTCACAGTCAAATCAATCTTCAAGCTTACCTGAAATGGTAGGCTCCAAAAGGCATGAAAGCTGGGGCAAAAATTCAGAATTCTATCAGTATCTGTGCTCATGAAATTAACAATTTCTCCTGAGGTGAATTTTGCCTTTTCAACACTGCTCACTGATAATGACTTTTTATAAATACTTGTAATGAGAGCACACCTTATCTTATATGCAACAACTTGAACATTGTAATCAAACTGTGTTGAACAAATTGTTCCGAGAAAAGTAGACAGAAAGAGACCTACAACATACAGGTATCCATTATAACTTTTATCTGACTTTCGCTCGATGAAGGTAACCAAATAATTTAAGAGTATCGGCCCAGCAAAGCCCAAACAATCTGCACTAAATTTTAGAATTCCAAGCAAATAATATTCAATAGCAAATGCTGAATTAAGTGCTTTCAAAAGAGTGACTCTTGAGTGTGAATCACTAATAGATTTAGGATCTGAAACATTATCATTCACAAGACTTGACTCTTCAGCAATGGAAGGTGAACATTCATCGCAGGTCCTTGCAAAAGTGTGCAATTTTAGAGAAATCGTTTCCTGAAGTTTTCGTAAGCATCCAGTAAATCTCATTTCAATTCTTTGAGTATTCAATCGATGTGGCAACTGAAAAAGATCTTTAAGATAGAGTACCTTTTTGGCGTAGCCTTTTGACATAAGTCTCTGAGCCCAATGAAATGAAATCCATGAAAGGCAATTCACGTTATTTTCAGCAAGTAACTGAATTCCTTGAGAGTCATCACTGGCAGAGTATTGCCCAACTCTATTATAGTGTTCGGTTTCATCTTCTTCTATATTTATTTGAAAGATAGGTGTGCCATAAAAGATTCTACTACTATTTGGTATAAGACTCAAAAGATAGAGTATACAAAAAAAAGCATTTGCATATGTAGCATATTCTTCTGATGTGCTCTGGTGAACTGAATGTGACATATGGCGAATGATAACACTATGCACATGTATTGCCACTGACACTGTGACAATTAAAAAAACAACAAGTAAACTGAATGGACCTCGTAAACTGCTGCATAGGATAAACCTAAGATTCCAAACATATAGACCATGTAAACTCCATGCTATTAAAGCAGATCCACAAACAATTCCATCAGATATACTGGGCAGAGTGTTTTCGACACTTGTAGAAAGTATGATTTGTAAAATAGGACTGAAGATTAATCCAACAACAGTAAGAAACCTTAATATTAGAAACCAGGGCCAACGGACATTCAAACGATTTCCATGCACAGTGCTTGTTCTGCGTCCAAGGTAATATGTGCTTGTAACTGCAAGGATGATATGTGCCAAAGATAAAATTATAAGTTGTTCAAAACAGTGTCCAAAGTCTTTCGCATGCCATGGAATTAAAACACGATCCCCATGGCCACAAAATTTTGACCAGTCCCAGTTATGATTACTGCTAACAATCTGATGGGTCATCCTGATTTATTAATTTTTATACATAGTTTTTGTCAAAATTTCCTATAAGTAGGTAGTTTGAAAGAATAAAATAGTCTAATTAAAAAAAAAGACCAAGACCAAGTCCCTTGTTGGGGATTCTCATTCTTGAGTCAACCACAACATTATAAAACGATAAAACGGTGCAACATATTTCCATCTCAATAGGCAGCTTTGGTGAATAAAGTACATCATACAGGCCTAGATTTAATCTTGACCTAGATCTTCAGTTCTTGAAGTGATATTATATTTATATTGTCTTGATGACATGCATTTCTGTTGGCCTTATTGTCATGACTAAAGGAAAGGCCTTGCTGCTTGCTGTTCACACACGATCACGATTTGAAGGACTGAGAGAAGCTTGCTCTCCAATGCATTCGAATTCATTCTGGAGCGTTACTTAATTAGGCCCCATGTGTGAAAACACAAAACTCATGCAAGGAATTACACGAAAAGTTCACTAAAGAATAGCCAGCCGTGACTGGTGACAAGCTAGATATGTGGGTTTCGCCATCATGCCAACTAGCTCAGCTGCTTCATTGTGTTTACATGACGATTCAAGGAACTTGTTTCGTTTCGCTTTTAGATAAAGCTCTCCGGTCTGAGGAGTCGAGGAGTTCTACAATAAATACGGGATGGGCAGACCAAGAGACCTATAGGAAGGCAAGTAAGTTAGACTGCTTGGCATAAGGCCACGAAGAGGGCTGTTGTATAAAAGAGTAAAACAAAATACGTCTCTTGTTCTTAAATTTCATGTTATTTTCACATGCCTCATTTACTTTTCTGCTGTATGGTTTAGTTATGTTCTTTGAATCTGAAGGACATTTGTCTGAAACAATTTAAATGTTTTTGTTCTGTCATTTCTAATCAATTAACCCTTAACTTATTCTACTACTTAGAAAACTAGAAAACGTTTTGTTGGCGGCTGTTGCTGGGTTGCTTCAGTTTGCTTTTTGGGTGTTTGTGTGTGGGTCTTTGTGTGTGTGTGTGTGTGTTTGTGGGAGGGAGTAGTTACTGTAAAATGTCTTACTTAAATCATCAACAAATTAATCATATCTGCGACTCGTTGACAAATTTTAGATTCTAAAATGATATCTTTCTTGGAATGTCGATTTCTTTTACTGAGTTTTGGTGACACCATAAATAACATAAAGAATAATGGAATACAACGCGTTATAATGATATAAGTCCTGCCTTCATGATTGAAATGAAGCATCCACTCCCTCATCGGCTGTAGGGTCACTACTCTATGGATACATAACAACTCATAACGTAGTATTTTTGGATGCAAGGGCTTGTTTTTGTAATTTACATATTATTGTTTCCCCCATCACATTGATTATATTGCATGATGTTTTAAAGGTGAACCGTTGTTTTGTTTTTACAATTTGTTTAGTTTTTGTCTGGGTTTTTTTGGTAGGGAAAGAGAGTAATTTGTTTTTCGGGGTTTGTGAGTTTGTAAGTGTAATCGTTTTTGTTTGTTTCTGTTCAGTTGTTTGTTGTTTTTATTATTCCAAAAAGTAGGTAGGCCTACAATCATGCATGCACATATGTAGCCTATAATTCATTGTCTTGCGGATTAAAGAGAAAAAAAGAAAGGCATAATAGGAATTTCATTGAACAGTAGCATGGTGGCAAAACATTCCCTCCCATGAGAGAAAGGAGAGCGGAGTGTTGATACAGGTACAACCGATCTATAGGCCTTTCGGAGCAAGCAAGTTCCACTGGGCTTTTACGTTTAGGCCTACTTTTGAGTGAGCACGCTCAACTTCCGGTTTTACTTCGGGTGCGTGCGTTCTAGAAAAGTCGTGTTTTCGGCAATAAGAGCGACAACACCAAGCTACAAAACGACGGTGAAACCAGGGCCCAGCGAGAAATTTATCAATAATCTACATTTAGACAAGGTTCAGATATCAATGGCCAAGTGGGGAGAAGGAGATCCAAGATGGATAGTGGAAGATCGTCCTGACGCTACAAATGTTAATAACTGGCACTGGTAAGTCATATAGTGGTGGATTTCATCAGGGTTGACCAGCTGAGTGAGTACGATACCTCAGTTGGGGTCCAGTCATCATTAGAAACCCACTGACGTAGATTGAATCTGAATCAGGATCAAGGTCCAGGTCTAGCGCTGTTTGTCTCCATTATGGGAGCATCAATTGCCACTGAGTGACGTGTGACAAGTGATGCTGGTGTCAATTGTCACCGAGTGACGAGGAGTGGTGACGAATGTCGCTGATGTCAATTTTCACCAAGTCATGGTCATCTACTGGAACAGAGTAATTCAATTGCCAATGCCATCAAAACAAACTTTAAACTGATCATGATAAAATAAGGCCTACCGTTGATTTGGGTTTTTATTTCGGGAGTGTATACAGACCCAGTAACGGGGAAGAAAGTTGCAAAGTATACAGACCTGGTAACCGGGAAGACAAGTCGCGAAGTAAACAGACCTGGTAACTTGTCCTCCTCTTCTTTGAAATTATGGGTCTAAAATAGTAAAATATCAAAAGATATGGTTTTTAGCATTTCATGTTACTGGTGCTACACAATCTGTAGGCCTAGGCTTCTTTTAGTCTTCTAATAAAAGTCAACATAAATGCTAAAATGATGCCGAGAGATGATTTAATATTAATCGTGTCAATGCCATGCCCATTTCTGTTCTAGAGTAATTTTTATACTACTACTACTACTTTTGTTCTTTCAAAAATAACCAGTAACAAAGTCATACGCATGAGAGAGAGAGAGAGGGGGTATGGGGCTATTGTAATTTATGCTGGATGATAACATGCATGAAGATATCAAAATTGCCTTATGAATGTTTCATGCTATTACTACCCCCCCCCCCTCTCTCTCTTTCTCTCCCTCTCTCTCTCTGTCTCTCTCTCTCTCTCTCTCTCTCTCTGTCTTTCTCTCAGTCTCTCTCTCTCTCTCTCACTCTGTTTTCTGTGTGTTAGTGTGAAAAAGCGCAAAATCTAGACCTAGAAGGCTAATGGGCCTCAACGAAGACCCCGTCACCATACTTGCACAATTTAGATTCTACACACACACGTTATCATCCATCATAAATTTCAATTAGCCACCTACCCACCCACCCCCTCTGAAGTTATCATTCTTCTCTCTCTCTCTGTCTCTCTGCTCTGTCTCTGTCTCTCTCTGTCTCTGTGTCTGTCTCTCTCTCTGTCTCTGTCTCTCTCTGTCTCTCTCTCTTCCGTTTAATGTTCGTACACACTCACCAGAGTTGCACATAACGTGTCATTTAACTAGCGTTTAGAGCAAACGTAACCTTTGATATGCCATCTTAGGGAATTTCTATAATACTTTTTGAGTCTTTGTTGTATGTTGTTTTTTATCTTGTACCTTTTGATTCTTTTTTTTTCTACGTTTACGTCTTTTCATTTGTCGTTTATTTTCTTTCTCCATTTCTTTCGTTGTTTTCTAAAGTTTTTTTTAGATCGTGTAAGGCATGAAAATATCTACGGATTACATCAATGGGCATGTAGGGATGCAATTTAGATGCACTATTATTATGATTCTACGGAATCTCCATACAGATGATTTGGTTAAATTCATTCGATGAATAGACATTCCATTCCATGCAGATAAATTTAGTTTTAAATCTAGATTCGTTGTTGTTTCTGAGTTTTACGTCGGCAATCAAGATGAGGGTCAGCAAGCTCAAAGAAACCAATCGATATTGGTTAAAGTAATGACGGTTCGACTAAATGTCCACACCAGACTATCGCTGCATCGAAAGAACAACAACAACCAAAGCAAAATAGAAAAAGCCCAGCAAAATAACGAAACAATAATACAAGCTACAAAAAATGTTAAAACCAAAGAACAAGGCTTGAACATTCACAACTGAAACAACAAACAAACAAAAACAAAACGAAACAAAACAAAAAATCTAAACAAAATAAAACCAAGCAAACAAAAAGAAAACACAAAACAACACAAGAAAGAACAATACAAAAGAGGCACAACCGAAACAAACAAACAAAATCCAACAATATCAGAAATAACTACAAAGAATAAAAAACAAACAAAAAACACAACAACATCAGAATGTCAATTTAAAAAAACACATTAAAAACAAAAACAAAAAGAATACAACATATATAAAAACAAAAATGAACGTTTGAGTTCATTCGGAAAACGTTAATTTCACAAAGTTTAATATTTCCATTAATTTCTTTCTTATTCCATGAAATCAAATCTTCGTCGTGGTACTTGTATGTTCTTCATTGGTCGTTTGTTGATGGGCCAGCTTTTATATCCACACTAGGAGATTTCTCATTGAACCAAACTACGATCAACTTAATATAAATATAAAATGCTTAAGTCAATTCTCGACGGCCGAAGAAAAAGGAAAAGGATACTTTATTACATGTATTACAGGGAGTATGCAAAACACCTACTTAAAATCGAAAGAAATATTAAAGAAATAAAACTAAAACTTTAACAACATCTGATGGAGAGAAAGCTAACATTCTGGCTAACTTCTTTTGTTCTGTTTTTACATAGGAATGCCCGTAATACAAATCCTGAATAATCAAAATTGGATGGTATCACCATCTCAGATGAAGAAGTAAAGAAAAGGTTAGACAATCTGTGATAAATAAATCTCCTGGATCAGACGGTATTCATCCAAGAATTCTTAAGGAATTAAACTCTGTTCTAAACAGCCCACTTTCCATTACATTCAAAACATCTTTGAAATCTGGAGAATGTCCAAATGACTGGAGATGTGCAAATATAACGGCCCTATTCAAAAAGGTTGACCCCAAGTTCGCAGGAAATTACAGACCCATTGAACTAACATGCATTGCATGCAAGTTAATGGAAACCATAGTCCGTGAACACATAATACAGCATATTATGCACTTAAATAAATCGTTCAGTAAAAAGCAATTTGGTTTTATATCAGGTAGATCGACAACCTTACAATTACTGAAAGTGATGGATTGATGGACACATATATTGGACAGTGGAGGCTATATTTACGTCGCTTATTGCGATTTTATGAAGGCATTTGATAAAGAACCTCATCACAGACTTCTCCATAAGCTGAATATGTACGGTTTTGGTCAAAAATATATAAATTGGATTGGATCCTTCTTATTAAACCGCAAACAACAAATGTTAGTAAATACAGATTACTCAGGCTGGACGAACGTAACTTCTGGAATTCCGCAGGGATCTCTTCTGGGACCGATATTGTTTGTCCTCTATATCGATGAGCTACCAGAATCTCTAGAAAACGGTAGTGAACCATATTTGTATGCAGATGACACCAAAATCTTTAAAGGTATATACAATGAGACTGATTGTGACGACTTGCAAAAAGACATTCATCTTATGTACTATTGGTCAGCTAAGTGGTTATTGAAATGTCACCCTGACAAATGTAAAACCATGAGAATTGGTCGATGGCAAGTAAAAATGTCAAACTACAGTCTAAGTGTCGATCATAAGCCAATGGAATACTCCTCTTCAGAAAAAGATGTTGGTGTGACCATTGATGATAAGCTGTCCTTCGAGAAACACATTTCAGAGAAAGCAAATACAGAAAACTCAGTATTGGGAGTTATACGACGAAGTTTTGAATATTTGGACCCGGAGACGTTTAGCCTTTTGTATATTGGTCTTGTAAGACCGCGTTCAGAATACGCAAATGCCGTCTGGAACCCATATCTAAAGAAGCATATGGATTTGATTGAGAACGTGCAACGAAGAGCAACGAAGCTGGTACCTGGCCTAGAAAATTTGACATATGAAGAACGGCTACAAAAGCTTGATATACCATCATTATCTTACAGAAGATCAAGAGGTGAAATGATTGAGACCTACAAAATTCTATGCAGTAAATATGACCAAGAAGTTTCAGATTTATCACAAAAGCATGATCAGAATCAAAGCCACAATACCAGAGGCCACCAATTTAAATTATCAATAGGAAAATGTAGATTACATATAAGGAAATATTCATTTTGTGATCGGATATGCCGCATTTGGAATCGATAACCAGAAAAGGTTGTGTCATCCAAAAGTACCGCGATTTTTGAACGGACATTGGATCGCCATTGGAAAGATCAGGATCAGTTTTACTGGTGTAGAGAGCCGATCAACCCGAGGCCCATCACTAAAGAACTAGTCTCAGATGAAGAGGAAGAAGAGATGGTATTACAGGCGAGTGTGAGTATTTGTTAAAAAAAACAATTAATGATATTTCATGTATACTCAATACTACATGACAGCAAAAACTATCATGAAAATATAAAGTAGAATGAAGGTAAATCACTGACCTATCGTAATCTAGAAAATAGCACATGTACCGACGGATAGGTAAAAGCCAGTGCTCTTAATATTGGAAAGAAATTGCTATTATCTGTAGAATAAAAAGAAATATCGTCACTTCTTTTTTTCTTTTTGAATTTCAAATGTACAAAAGGATATTGAATGAACAGTTTGAACCAAAACATTTAATGCAAGTACTGAAATGGAAGTAGAGAAGGAATGGAGAAATATTATTACATCTTGATCCAAGAAATAAATAAATAAAAAGTTATCACTCTATTAATCCCCGAAGTGAAATTTGTCCTTTGGATTTTAACCGAAAACCCAGCGCCAATCGTAAGAACAGCACCACGAAACGGAGGCAATTAAAATGTGTGTAAATAGCCTTGCCCAAAGGATACAAAGGATACATCACAATGCCTACACCGGGATTCGATCCATTGACCTCTCGGTTGCAAGACCAACGCACTATCTTTATCGATAGTGCCACTGTGTTCTTTTACTCCGTTTTACTTTTTTTTTCTTATATGTTAAAAAAGAGAAGGAGAACACATTACTATTTCCTTTATTATTCCAACTTGCAATTTGCCGCGTGAAGTTTACGCCACTTCAAAGAGGGATCATCAAAAGTTTAACCTTTGGATCAAGAATCCTCATGCTTACGTCCCCTTAACTATTTCGTCCCGTTCATTGTAAAGGTATATCCGCTGCTAGATACATTAATGTGCACGCACACAAAAACTCATGCCTTTAATCGTCTCCGACTGCAGCAACTTGTTTGGATAATTATTATAAGTTTTTACTATTAATATGTCATAAGTGGATGTGTCTTCTTAGTTTCTTGAGCGTTTTATTTCTGATAGATCTCTTTCCTTAAATTCATTCGCACTTGTTTTCTTCTTGTCTTTTTTGTTTCTTTGCTCGGTAGACTGTTGTTGAATTAAAAACTCATCTACACGAATTAAGACAAAGCATTTCATAAACCGCTTCAACTTGAGGACAGACAATTTTAGCAGAGGACATACCCAAATCAAGACTTATATCAAAGATAGTCTTTTATTATCTTATCTTATACTCAGCAATTACTTGCCATTCATGAAAAGATCTTAACTACATCAATAATAAAATAGAACAGAATAATATAATGTAAAATGCAAACACGTCGTAAATCCGAGATTCGGATACTTTTTAAGTACATAGCTACAAAACATGCGTCACTGTGCTACGATTTTGGCATAAGTCAGACTTATGTCAAAATGCAACTGATATATGTTTGTAAACGGGAGAACAAGAGCTATCTAATCGCGTAATCAGATTGAAAATGCGCTAATAGAGTTTTGTACCAGACTAATAGATGCAAAATGGCATAAGTCATCCTCAGACTTATGCCAATCAGCATGTAAGTCAAATTAGCACAAGTCAGACTTATGCCGAAATTGCAGCAGATGCATAATGGCATAAGTTCCCGTCTGATGACTTATGCCAAAATAGCATACACACAAATTGGCATGAGCTTGACTTGTGTCGTTTTGACTGAGGAATGGTACTTCCGTTTCGACTAATTTCCTCGCTATCGCTCCGCTGGAGTATCAGCTCAGACAAGTTTTATCCACTCCCGATTTTATTGATCGAATCTTGACAGAAATTTATATATTATATTTGTAACATGAAACAGGGTGGTTTAGCATTTAGGTTTTTCCATTTTAGTGATAGACGAGAGAAAGAAGAAAAGGGCCCTGATGAATGTAAGCAACTCATGATGTAGGTTATTTGTGTGTGGAGGGGACTCCCTCGGGCCGGGGCCCACCCGCACCACGGGGGCTGCGGAGGTGCACGGCATGGCCCTGTCCAGATGCCTTCTTATTTCTGGAGAGGTTTTCCCATTGACCTATTTTGGCTTCAAGATACTCAAAGAGACTTCTTATTATATATTTTAATAATATGGATTCATTGTGAATCCATTCATCTCTTTCTCTCTCTGTATTCATTAAATTTTTTATCTAAGATTTTATAGTGATTTTCTGTTGACTTCCTTCTGATGCAGGTAATGGAAAGAACAATCACTGTGAAGGAAGGCTCTGAATCTGGAACATTAACAATTATCGCCACATTGCCTCCAAGGCTGTTCTGTAATAAAACCATATCAGAGGGAGACTGTTCTTGGATGATATCAACAGAACTTGAAGAAGAGAATCAAGAACTGACGGTAAATTATTTGAGAAGGAAAACAATAAGATAGATAAGGGAAGGGATTAATTATGGATAGAAACTCTACTGCTCAGGCCCGTACGTTTCATGGCTGTTATTTTTAAAATTTGCATGTTCTGTTCAAAGAGTCTTTGTAACATTGATATAAGAAAGTTAACATTGTCTTACTGAATGGTATTATTTGAATAGGGAATGTGAATCCATCTGATTTATATTCATTAACCTTTTATTTGAATTGAACTGTTTTGTAGAATTTGAGCTAGTAGAATTTCTTTCATTAATTTTATCAAATGTTCAAGTAAAAAAAACCTCCAACACTCCTTGATTCATTTCTTTGCCTTTTCTCTTCACCTTTGCTTTTGATTACTACATCATCCTGCAGTTAAGTTATCTCTTATTTAATTTCATTTATTGTATTTGCATATTGTCCCTGTTTGTCTTTGAGGAAGGAGATTTTCCGAAACGTCAGTTGTTTTGTCTTGTCCTTGATCAGTTGAGTACTTTAACTGATTGTGTATTTTCTTTCTGACCGGAGCAACAAAGATGTATAATTGTTAGTCACAGGAGTGATGAAAATATACTAAAGATGGGTTTAAAAGTCATTACAATTAATGCAGTGTATCTGGAGATACAATTGATTTTGTGAGTCAAGTCAATTGCATTTAACTCATTGAGTACTGATTTTTTTTACTGCGTTTGGACAGAATTAATTTCAGGTCAGCT
>JAOYNN010178795.1:0-10960 GCA_025770095.1 Goniobranchus kuniei
CATCATCTTTGAAGGTGATCATAAAATGATTTCTCCCTTATGTTTGTACCCAGTACTCTTTCTTTGACTAAGAACCAATCTGTAAGTCATAGAATTGATGTTATGAAAATAAACTGATGCTTGACTTTATACATTTTTTTTTTCTCAAGAAAAATTTGTAGTACTCTGGGGCTGTCTTGATTTAAAAAAAAACAACAAACTATTTTGAACATTTACATAACATACAAGTCACAGTAACATACAATTCCTAAGACTTTAAAGTTTTGGCAGAATGGGGAAGAGATAGTAAAGGATTCATGAAAGCTCTAAGTCCATACTGGTCTGTTAATTTCTCTCAGTATTATTGTATATCATAGTACAGTTTTTATTTGGGGTTGTTTTTTTTTTACATTTGTTGTTTTGTTTTTCAGTTCAGTTTAAAAGGGAGTACTACCCCCCTCCACCATCACCACTTCCCCACAATTATTAAGCTGTAGACAAGGAAATAATGCATTTATAATATTTTATTAGCTGGAGTGAATACTGATCTTTACAATTAAAATTGGGCTAAGAATTGTTCTGTAGAGGATTCTGACTGACAATAATGTTCCACTTTTTAGATAAACCGAGTTGGGAGTAGTATGACTCAGGTGAGAAGAAATTGGTTCTATTTCCACATTTACAACCTAAATTTCCTATTTTTTGTAATGTTTTGGGTTTGGTGTTTGCTGTGTTGACATTTAGAAATACAATATAATATGCATTTGGGATGACCTATGCATCAAGAACATAATCAATATAACATCACTTTGGTTGAAGAATACAATGTATATAAACATTTGATTTCATTTTACCATGGCTTTTGGCGACATATACCATATAAACATACGTATATTTTTGCACCATTGCTTTGGATGATGTATACCGTATAAATATTATAGTTGCATTTCCGTGAATGACATTTGCCTTTATCATGATAGACAGGTGATTGAGAATCTAAAACTTGATTTTTTTATGTCTCTTTTATATTTTGGCCTTTGACACTTTTATATCTTCATTAATTTCTGTTTGTTTTGAAATCTTTTATTTTTTTAAACTCACATCACCTCACTATAGTTTGACCCTTTCAATATGCTGATTTTTGGAAGGAAATAATATCTTTTTGTGAGATATTCATAATGAGTTATGAACTCGTGCACCTCTGGATGAATAAAACATGTTTAAGCATTTGTAGAGCTGTTTTGCATCATAAATGTTTTGGGTGAGGGAAATGATTTATTAACCAACCATTCTAAAACTGTCAAATTTTGTAAGTTTAGAAATCTTAGATAAAAATTTGGTTGTGAGAGGATGAATGTAAGTAAATGACATGAATGTTATGGTAAAAAAAGCTTTCTAAATAGGCCCATTCAACGATATTTTATTTTGGTTTTTATAGAAAATGTTGTTGTTTTTTTTTTCATTATCTTCTTCTTTATATTCTCGCCGTTGTAGTTGTTTTTGTTGTTGTTGTTGTTGTTGTTGTTGTTGTTGTTGTTCTTCTTCTTCTTCTTCTTCTTCTTCTTCTTCTTCTTCTTCTTCTTCTTCCTCTTCTTCTCCTCCTCCTCCCTCTCCTTCTCCTCTTCTTTCTCCTCTCCTCCTTTTTCTTCTTTCTTAGAAATCATATTAGGTTCCTCCTGTGTGTGATGTGCTTTCTTCACATGGGCAAAATGAAATTTTACAACTTTTTGAAATTTGTTTCGTTAAAGTTCATAGCAGAGTCGCAGCGGAAGGCAGGTTTATTTAGAAGTGATCTCTCGGACACGAACAAACTTTCAAGTTTGAAAAAGCTCTTATTTCCAAGAAAAAGGAACCTCTGACTACTCTTAGTTAGACTGACTTTTTCATAGGTGACCTCAGCGTTGGAAACCATTGTATATTCAGATTGTGACATTTCATCATGTTTTTTGTCCCAGTTTAACAAAGGATTGTATTTCCCTATATTTGCTTTGGGTCTTTTTTATGTTTCATTGTTATTCCCCATTCACATTTAATCTCACTAAATTGACTTTACTAGAGTGTCTCATATGTTATAGTGGATATTTTTCCTTTTCTTTTCCTTTTTTTTTCTTTTTTTTTTTTTTTTCTGAATTACGAAGGATTGTTGGTTTGACACTGGTTTTAAATAACAAATCATCTTGTTTTTTGGTGTTTTTTTTTTATGTCATTCATCTGCTTGTCTCTCAATACTCTCATGTTCCATAATGTTGTCAACGAGTAGTGTGAACATATAATTCATATTTTAGGAATATGCCATTAAATTTTTTGAATTGATTGAAAATGAATTTTTTTTCCTTTTAGATGAATAATTTGTGGTCGGTTGACTAAGTCCATGTATATTTCTTCATGGAAATTCAAATGAACCATGTAAACTTAGTTCCAATTAACCCCCCCCCCCAAAAAAAAAGAATTAGGCCTTTACTTTTGTAGAATATTCCTTTTAATTTTTCTTTGTGTGCTATAGTCAGGAATCATGAACTGGGTGAATTGTAGCCAGAGAATTGTCTTTGGTTAGTCTTTTGTTTCATTTCTTTCATTGATATTTTTTCCCAAACTCTTTGTAAAAGATAAAAAATATTTTGGTCATATTCTTCACTATAATAAATTTGTTTAATAATCATAGATCAATCTTCACTAGACTGTTTAAATCATCTGTGCCTGTCTATCCTCCTTCCCAAACAGGTTTAAGTACAAATTGTCTTTTCAAGCTGTGAACGTATTTTCCTGTTGAAGTTAAAATAGATATAGACAGATTGTTAAAAAACATATTTTTCTTGTTCACATTAAAAGCAACAGCATGTTATTACCTTTTTGTTTGTTGGATGAATACATAATTTAAAAAAAAAAAAAATTATTAATATACAGGGAACTCTTTTTTTTTCAGTAGAATATAGTTTTATCTGGGGGGGAAATTGGATCAAATCAAGACAATGAAACTAAGACACATTGGCCATATAAAACGTTTTGAATCAATTGAAAGAATAATACAGGAGGGAGAAGAGGGGTGGAAAGCAAGCCCATGAAAAAGATGGGAAGAGGATATAAAAGAATGGCTAAGAACAGATATAACAGAAGCAGGAAAATTGGTAGTTGAAAGGAAACATTACAGAAAGTTCAGTTGGGAAGCTACTTCCAAAGACATATGCCCACTAAAGAGACAAGGGAGGAGTAATAATGTGAGGAGTGATTTTGGTGCTGCCAGGGTGAGAAGTAACCTTGAGAAACCATGAATGACCTTGAACAAAATTAGGACCTTGAAAAACCTTGAAAAGCCTTGAATTTTACTAAGATGCATTGAAAAACCTTGAAAATGACAATCATTGGGAAATCTGAATCAACCAAACTGAGATAGAACCACTTTTGAACGATCAGGTTCTGCTTACTCAGATTCGGGAAATTTCATGAATGGCTGCCATTTCTGCCGGATCAATAAGCCATGAGTCTCTTTAGTTTGCTGGAGTGTACAGACACACTATATAGTACTTTCATTTGGAACTTTGTAAAAACATTATTGAACCTTGAAAAACCTTGAGAAAACCTTGAATTTTATCATAGTGAGGCACTTCAAATCCTTGGTGCATATGATTCTCTGTATGCTGTCATCAAGAGACACCTTTTATGAATACATAAATTTTATATTATATGTATTTAATCATCTTCCATAGCACGTATGCATTGTGAATGTGCTGTGATTGCTTCACACTGATTTTTAGATACCATGAAGTATGACATACATAAAAATAGGAATATATTTTTTTACAAGAAATATTTCAGCAGATGTGGCTTATAATCCGGTAAATAAACCTAAGATATATTTTTAATGCTTTCAAAATATTGTTTTGTTATGTTAAATCACAAAATTCTCTTTTTGTGTCGTGGTTTTATTCATTTATCTATTTACTTTCAACAATCCGAATTATCACTTTTTAATGTATTTACTTTTTTTGTACGCAGTTCAATACAATATAAAATCAAAGACTTTAACAACAGATTTTTGTAAGGATATATTGACAGTTTTGTGTTCGTAGAAACTAAAATGAGCACTGCAGGCGGCTTATTTCTGGAGGGGAAGGAGTGGGATCGGAGTTCTATTTATTTCGCACTTCAGCATTTCTTTTTGTATTTTTTTTAAAGGTATTATCATTCAAATACTCATTAAAAAGGAATTTATCTCAATAAACAATGTTCAGTGGATATACAGAGGTGAAGGAAATTGAGCTAGAAAAAGGATTGAGAAGTATATCTATCTGAATTATCATACCACCAAGACATTCACACCCCTCACAAATTTTGTGTGTGTAATAAACAAGGTATTACCATGCCTCTGTGTTCTTGACATATTTACATCTACCCATATTTCCTACTATGTAATGTTCTTACACTGACATGGTCAACAGATTTGGCAGCTTCACTTTCAATCATGATTTTTATTGTTAGTGACTGCTATTGTTTGTCTATTGCTGGCGATGTTTTTTTAGTTCCTCCAGTTTGATCTGTTATTTAATTTGACCGGAAGGGTTGTGATAGGTCTTCCTATATACTTTTGTAATATATCAATACCACAATCAATCAATCAATTGCTCCGGCGTATCCCTCAGTTCATCTTGATAGGTGGTCCTCTCGGACATGGCTATGGCTGCCCAAACATTTCCCCTGAAACTTCCTCTGTCTATAGCCATTGTCCTGCTTTTTCAATAGTCATCCCTAGCCAGCTCTCTATGTCATCTTTCCATTATCATCAGTGTTTTCCCCTCAATTTTTTTCCCATTCACCTTGCCCTCCATGATTGTTTTCTCCAGTCCATCATTGTTATTTTATCTTTCCATTATAAGTCTAAAACTTTTCTGTAACAACACATTTCGAAAGCTTGAATTTTTTGGAGATCATTTTGAAGATGTGTCCAAAGACAATATTTACAGCTATATTGCTATTCGCTTACTTCATCGTATGAAGGCTTGTTTTAATGTCCACACTCTAACAATTAAATTGACCTAATGGAATCTTAGGTCAGAAAACTGAGTTTAAGAAATTACAAAAAAAAAAAAGCTGTACATGAACTGTGTAATAATATTAACTTATTGTCTTGTAGATTCATTGCTATAATTAGAATTAATTTAGGTCTATTTTTTCTCCGACCATACAAAAACAAAAACAAACAAACCCTCCCCCCCCCACAAAAAAAAAAAAAAAAAAGAACACTAAGGTTCACCCTGCTCACATTGTTGAGCATTATATGCATTCCTCTCATGAGTTCTTTCCCCTTTGTTTTTCCCCCTGAAATCGTGTAGGACTTTGATGGTACCTTGTCCTTGAAGTCAACAGCTAGAGACGAGTCTCCTCGTGGGAAAGTCTCCCCCATGGATATGGAGGCAGAACGGAAGCGTAGAGCTGAGCTTGCTGCCAATGCAGCTGATAAGTAAGTTTATGTTTGCGACCTCCCTTGATTTCCCTTAATTATTAAATCACTCCTCTCTATGTAAGCTCTGTAAGAGAAAAATACTCTTCCTTCTCAATATTTTAAAAATTTTTATTTTTTATTTTTTGTTTGTTTGATTTTCATTTAGTTTTTATGCAAAAGAGCGTTGGTTTGTTCAGTGTTATGATATGTAGGATTTTTTACCTTGATGATATGCCGTTTTTTAAAAACAGACATGATCGAATACTGCACCTTCCATTGAGCAGCAATCTTAGGATAGATTTTAATGATAGAAAATTGTATCAGTTTTGGCTCCAATTTTTTTTAAATAGAGGGAAATAAAATGGTGGTCATAGGAGTGCTGTTAAGGAGTCTTTCCTTTCATTTCGCGGAGCTAGGAAGCTACTGATTTAGTATATACATTTTGGAGATATAAACTAATAATAATAATAATAATAATAATATTAATAATAATAATAATGATAGTAACAACAACCATAATATTACTTTATTAGCATTAGACATTAGCAAGTACCTTTATGTTCCAGGTCATGTTACAAATTTCTCAGAATTTTTTTCTCCTCGCTTACACAAATTCATGTGATAACAATGATTTGAATATTACTTCAATTATGGAAGGCTTGTAAAATTGTATTCATCTTAATTTTTGTTATCCTTTAGGCGAGCTCAAGATATTATGTTGAAGGAAGAGGAGTTTAGAATGTCCACTGCTAACGAAAAGGCTCTTCAAGAGATGCAAGACAAACTGGAAAGAGAGTTAGAAAACGCCAAGCTGGAATTGCTTGAGGTTGGCTTTCTTTGTCTTCAAAGTATTAAGTCAGGCCTTTTACTTTTAAAATTTTTGCATCCTGATTTTCCATCTTCTTGTATATTATTAAGTGCTCAGTTTTTTAATTTGGAAATTCTAATAAAACAATATCTTTTTACAAAATATTTCTTCAATTCTTCATTTGTTGACTTTTATTGTTGAAAGTTGGCAAGATAATAGCTGAGTGACTAGTGGACACACTGATAGCAACACCAGCAATTCTAGATTATTAGAGAGTAACACTCTACAGGGTGATCCACGAAAAATGCAAACAATGTGGCCTGTATAGCCCATTCAATAGGCTTCAATGCACACCAAAATCTCATCACATTTTCATTATCGCCTCTGTTGAACGTCTGCATGGCGCACACATTCAACACTTACTATAAAGATTTAAGGTAATGATTGGATTGGATTATACCTATATCCCATGGCTTGCCTGATAAATGGATCATCATTTAGTAATAATGTCCTGCTTTGACTTGATCAGTGTGAGTGCCCTTCAACAGATCCAGATCTACAACCGTTTCTCTACTTCCCATTGCTTTTATCTAACAATGCAATGTCTGCATTGATAGAAGTATCAGGTTGTGTATCATACACATCTATCTGTGATTGGTTGATGAAGAGTAAGCCATAGATATAAAGTCTGTATCTAGTCAATCAAGTTGCAGCAACAATGAAAATATGATTATTATATCATCATGAACTGTATACAAATTGCAAATGAAGAAGGAAGGCTAAAAAATGGAAATAAAAAAGCTAGGTGTGAAAGAAGAAGAAAAAAGTGTTATCAACAGTAGCTGGGATTCCCGGCTACGCTCGGGTTTTAGGGCAGGGTATATTTTGAGTAGAAACCTTATCCAGCTAGACACGCAAATCTATTGATAAAGAAAGTTACAACCCCATGTAATCGTAATAGATCTAAATCTAAATCAGGATCAGGCTAATATCTGAAATAAAGATCGAGATTTAGATATCAGGATAGATATCGTATAGGCCTATTTAGATTAGATTTTCAACATAAGAAGGTTGCGGAAATTAAATACAAAATTTAAATCTGTATCAAACCAAGAAAAATCTAGGAATGGATAGGATCTATCTATATCAAATCAAAAATCTAGAACGCCAGATCCAGATCAAATTGTGAGGAAGCCAGGAATGGACCTGTCCATAATTTTATCCCTACCCTGAAATCTACTATTTCCTCCTAAGCCTTATCGATTCCATACAACATAAACCCACAAAAATGTAATAGATCTATGTGTGGACCATCTAGATCAGATCAGGATTAATGTCTAAGATTTTGATTCGATGTTCGAACATTGAGATCTAAGAATCAAGAAGGATACTCTATGACATCTGAGATCTAGATCTGTAAACTTAATCTTGATCTCGGCCTAGAATGGATTTGATGTTAGCAGTGGGTAGATTACTGAGCACTAAGTCTACTAAGGCTACACCTTCCGACCTACTTCAGACCTATGCCACACTTGATGTTTTCAGTGGAACAAAAACTGTGACCAGCATTCACCGACTCAACTTGAATTTTTTATTTTTTTCCGAAGGCTGATTAAATTTTTACACCTGATTGCCAAAACAAATTAAAGCTTTCATGTCCTCCTAAAAATTGCAATGTAGCATTGTGCCAAATTTCAAGTTTGTATCTAAAGCCATGATGACGCAAAAAGCGATAATAATTTTGGGCTGTCCAGGATTATGTAAGTAGATAATATAATTAGTTCATCTCAGATGACCATGCTATTGTTTTTCTTCCAGTGTGTGAAATAAGCATTCAAATATTCTTTCACAACAGGATAAAGACAAAAGGTTGAGAAAGCTGCGAGATGAAATCAAAAAGGAATCAGAAGAGGAAGAGAAGAAGCTCAGGCTTGAGAAAAAAGATTTAATCAAGTAAGTTGCTTTGTTTAATGCACAGTTGAATTTCTTTGGTTTGTAAAATTAGTTGATTTTTTATATTTTGTTTCTTATGTGAGCTTTGAACCAAATCAAGGCAAGCGAACTGAGTCGTATGCAAGATTGATATACATTGTAGGCTTTTTTTTTATCTGGAAGACAACGCATCTAGAAATGTTTTTATGAGAGACTTTTCCCAGATTTGACTTTTGTTTGAAGTGGTTGATTTTACACTTCACAATTTGGATTAACTTGTATGAGTACTCAGAATGGATTCGATACTTAGACAAAGTTGCTCGTTATTGACTTGACTCCACAATCCTGGTATCTGCCCAGCACTAATTTGAGCTAATTTGTTGGTGTCTAAGGTTGTAGAAATATATTTTGTAGGCTAGCTAGCAATGCAAGCTAGACTGAATTTACCACAAACTAAATAGGCACCCATTAACTTATTAAGTATGTATGTTCATGTGTGTATGTATGGGCATTTTGATTGGGGATTGGCTCATTTTTGTGTTCAGTTTCTCCAGGCAATTTTAAAAAACGTTTTTCATTGAAAATTTTAGTTAAAAAAAAAAATTTCTGTGGTACCAGTTCATTATTTTATGCTAACCTTTTATCTCCCTTTTTTGTGGTATGATGTGTACTCATTTATCTCTATTTAGTTTTAATTTTCAAGATATATATGATTCCTGGCAGAACTTTTACTGTTCTAAATGTTTTCCTCTCAAAATTTGAGTTAAATTCTTTCCACCTGACAATTTTTGTCATATGAGGCTGCACGGTTATGGCCACATTGAATTAAGCTGTGTTTGGGCAAAGTTTGACTGAAGAAAGAGATACATTCTTTCTTAGCATAATATTTGGTAGATTGTATGGGTAGAAAATAAATTATACTGCGTCTTTAGCATTTGATATCGCTGATTTGTTTAGATTGTGCAGGTAGCAGATAAATAATCTTGCTTCTCTAGCAATCTCTGACATATGTGATTTCTTTAGTTTGTATAGATGGTAGATAAATAAATATGCTGCTTCAGCAGCTGACAATACTTAATTTCCATCCCCCCACACTTTTTTTTTTTAGTCCCTTATCCTTTTTTATCATTGACAAACGATTTAATCATAAGAATATTGATTGTCATTTCTAGAAGTGGGTGAGTGTAGGTATACTCCCTAAACTGTAAATGCTAGCGACGTGAAGAAGAAAACGAATCTTCTGTCATATCACACAATTATTTGTAATAAACTTTTTTTTATCACAGAAACTTATAATATTATTGTCTGTGGTAGTGAATGGTTGTACTATTGCATTTGTAATTAATGCCAAACATTTTAATTGGGACTCTTGCACATATTAACCCAAACTGTCTTTAATCAGGGATTATTTCTCGGACACTGTAGGTCTGATACTTTTTTAGTCTTACTCCTTGCTGTATCATTTTCACCACCTTTCAAAAATTGTCTTTGAAAACTGAATTGGATAGATGTATGATATGATTGGAAATCCCAACAGTCAAATTTGGTTAGATTCAACAAAGACCGGGCTTTTAAAATGAAATTTGTAAACTTGTGCAGAAAGCAAAACCTCATGAAAAATTCATATACCAATGTACAATTACTCAGAAAAATGTACATTTATGAGACTTCATGTTCATCTTATGCAGATATGGTGTCAATTTATTTTTCAAGCCATAATTTTTTACCTAAATCTAAACATAACCTGAGATAAGAAAAAAATTGACTTTTAATTCACAAGACACTCAATTCTTACCTGTATGTTGGATTGTCAATAGCAAATTACGTGATGAGCTGGATGGTACTCATAATCTGGAAATAGAAAATGTACGAAGAAGCCACAACCAGGGCCTTGACAAGCTCCGAGATGATTTTGAGAACAATCGCGACTCTAAGGAAAGAGAACTACGGTTTGTGATTCCCATTCACTCCCCTTTGCCTGAACGTTCATCTTTGGGTGCACACCTTTTCTGTATCTGCATGGTGGTTTTAACTCCCCTTTGTGTACTTTATGTTCTCCTTAATGCATGTTGTTCTGAATTTCATATACTGGATCTTTTTATTCCTTTTTCTCATGGTATACTTTAATCTTTCAAGTCTTACTTAACACGAGGAAAAGTAACAAAATTAATGGAGGGACTAAGGGTATTAATTTTGTTGGCTTTTTTCCCCGATGCTTGCTATACTTTTCAGCATCAATATATATCTTTCACTTACATGTATTAAGAATGCAGTCTGTGCTTTCACAATCTTCTTATTCATATATAGGCCTACTTAATTCTGTGACTGTTTGCTGTCACTGATGAGTTTCAGTAATAATGAAATTTCCCATCAGTGTGATGATAGTTTAGATTCTTTTGTCGGTTATTCCCATTATGGAAGAACACAGCTGTAGATTTGAAAAGAAAAGTTTACTTGAAATTCATTCATCCTGCAGTGATATTGTAGGACATAGAGACCATGACACAGAAGGAGGTGACTGACATGAAGATGATGTTTTTTCAGTCTCCTTAAAGGGGTAAGATTACTTGTCATAAGACCAAGAGGAAGACCTTGTAAAACATTCTTAAAACAGTTGGAAGATGACACTGGCATCCCAAGAGATATGCTGCAAGCATCAATGGAGGTCAGAAACATCTGGAGGGAGGAAGTTGCATACTTCCGACTAGGTGGACAGAGTAATTTAATGTGGAAAGTAGAGGTAAAATGAGATCAGAAATGACAGCAGTAGGAGGACTTTGTCTTCTCAAGTTGGCATTCTGGGC
>JAOYNN010178906.1:0-10960 GCA_025770095.1 Goniobranchus kuniei
TGTGTTGCAAAAGTCAAAGTCACGTATTGAGGCTCATCATCTATGAAACGAAACATCAGATCAAACTGAGCCTCTGGAATCACCATGACCAAACAAAAATCCCATTTTCAAATTTTTATCTTGAGTAATTTAGGATTTTCTTTTATATTAGAGCAATATAAAATACCCAAGATTTTTTGAACGATATTTTTTTATGATTTACAGTAAAACATTCCCATTCATTCGTAAGTCCAATGAAAGTTAAAGAAGAATTTTCTTTAAAAAAAAACTCGATAGGTTTTTTTTTTCGTTTGGATCTGGAGTAGCATACCGCTACGAGTTGTGCAAATAGGTAAAAAGATTATGACGTAAGCTTAGATTAATTACAAAAGATTATAAAGACCATCTCCGGAATAGACGTCAGACTCGGGTCTCCAAGGAGATGCAAAGTCTCGCGCAGTGTAGAAAACTCACCACAGCGAGACTAGGATTGGTCAAAGCTAGATGCCTAGATGCTGGTTGGGCCAACAATAGGCCACGACGCTTATAAACCTATCTGTCACTATTCAGAGATGTAGATCTAGCTCTATTGATTACAGGTCTACTTCGAAGAAGGAAAAAAACCCAACTCTTACCATTCTACGCAGAAAGGATTATAAATTGATCACCACAGTTGTTGTGTTGTTAGCAGTTTGTCTTAATCAGATTTTATCTAGAATAGATCTAGGGTTGACTCTTACACCAAACAATGAAAGTGAGAACCTGAAGAGAAAATATTTTCGCCAAAGAACAGGTGCTGGGACTGGAAATAATGTCGACTTCTTTTTGCTTTCCATCCCTTCTCTGTTCAAGAGCGGAATTTTTAATTACTTTATTTTATTTTGCTTTTTACATGTTTGCCTGGCATTGTTTATTTTTAAATTAAGACTCTTAGTGACGTAAGTACTAACGTAAAAGGTGGTCATTTTTATCTTTATAACTTATTAGAGAAGCCGCACTGCCTCGAAGGATGGAGCTACCTAGAGATAAGTCAAAAGTGTTATCGGCAAACGTCAGAGCCTGGGTCTTGGTATGATTCTAGAGAACTGTGTATGCAAGCTGGTGGAGACTTGGCTACAATAAGGAATGGATACGAGAGCGCATTTGTGTCAAGTAAGTGCGTTTTACACACTGAGATGTTGTTCATTAGTTTACTTCAAAGCCAATGCAACTATTGTACAGTGAAATGAATGGAGGATATAAATGTTAAAAATTTTAAGAAACTAGCTTGGTTCCCGTCCCTAGAACGTGAAAAATAGTGCATGAGATAAAGTCAGTGTCTGTCTGTCCGTATGGCGCTGCTCGGTAGCGACACGTCTGTTACCTCTCTCTGTTCTATGCATTAAAATTCATTATTCTCAAGGATATTATGTTTTATAAGTGGTAATATTTTCCAACAAACTTAATAATGGACCTCTGCGCTTACTTGGCGATAGCTTTGCTAGTTTTACTGGCATTATTAACGCCAACATTTCAAATTTCTTTGGACGATTCAGTCATTCCTTCACTACAGCCAATACAATACTCGCCTGTCTTTTTGAAAAGTTTACGACCTTTTGCGGTTCATAGTACCCGCCCTAACATCCCAGCCAGCCTCAATCCAAGAAAGAGAGGCAGAAGAGGTGACGTCCGTGTTAGATTTCGAAGGAGGCCTTTTAGACCGCCGCTTTCCTCACCAGTTATCGGGAATGCCCGATTATTGGTCAACAAGTGCGATGAGCTCCAAGCCAACACCCGATTCCTGAACGAATACCGGGAGGCCGGAGCGATCTGTTTCACCGAAACCTGGCTAACAGACCAAACAACAGATCAGTGTGTCAAGCTAGATGGCTTTTCCTTGTTCAGGGGGGATCGCACTTCTAACTCCGGAAAACAAAAAGGAGGTGGTGTGTGTGCATACATCAACGATAGATGGTGTTCAAAACATAACATCCACATAACACACCAGATCTGCACACCACACGTCGAGCTAATTAGTCTTAGCCTTAGACCGAACTACCCGCCTCGGGAATTCCCGAAATTCTCATTCAGCGAAGTGTACATCCCACCCAAAAGATAAGACCAAAGCCTGCCAGGATGTTATAAACGCTATTCATGACCAGCAGACGAAGACATCGGACTCGGCTATTTTTATAACAGGGGATTTCAATCACTGCACCCTGGATGAATCGCTCCCCACGTTCCAGCAGTTCGTCATGTGTGCCACATGAGGAAAAAACCAACTTGACCTGTGCTATGGAAACATCAACAAGGCCTACACGAGCCGACCCTTACCCCACCTAGGTGACTCGGACCACTGGATGGTGCAACTAATACCATTGTACCAGAGTGTGTTAAAGTCAGTGGAAGTGAGGACAAAAACTTTGAATGTGTGGAATGAGGACAACATCGAATACCTGAGGGATTGTTTTGAATGTAAGGATTGGGATGTGTTTACGGATGCGTGTTTGAATGTTAACGAATTGATGATCATGTTTCTTCCTATGTCAATTTTTGTGAACAGCTCGTAGAAACAGAAAAAGAAATTAAGATATATATATCCAAATAATAGACCCTGGATAACAAATGAATTGAAATATCTCATAGCGGAGAAAAGAAAAATCATCAAAACGAATGACAGAATCAGGCAGATAGAAATAACAAAGGAAGTAAAGAATGAAATTAGGGCATGTAAAGAAAAGCATAGGAAAAAGTTAGAGGATATTTTCAAAGGATTCTAGAGAAACATGGAATCAATTGAAACAAATAGCGAGGTGCAAAATAGAAAGACCTGGCCTTACAGTGGAGAACGAAAATGGTTTTGACTATGCCAATGGATTAAATGCTTTTTATGCTAGATTTGATGTACACAACTTTAAAGAAGAAAGGGAGAAACTACTGGACAACATCAGGAAAGACTGTACGGATGATAATATAGAGTTTGTGGTGTGTAAGGACGATGCGGAACATGCGTTTGCTCGTATAAAAAAGAAGAAAGCATGTGGGCCTGATGGTATGAAAGGTTGGGTTTTAAATCATTGTGCTTCACAACTATGTTCAATTTTCACCACTATATTCAATCTATCCCTTAAACAATACACCTCACCAACTATCTGGAAAACATCTGAAGTAATTCCTGTCCCCAAAAAGGTACACATAAAAGAGTTAAATGACTTAAGACCAGTAGCCTTAACACCAATTGTTACAAAATGTCAGGAGAAGTTAATTCTAAAGGAAGTTAAGAGGAAACTCTCTGAACTACAAGACCCCATGCAATTTGCCTATAGAGAAAAGAGGATAGTTGAAGATGCAATTTTGGTTTTCTTAGAAAACATCTACAAACACCTAGAAACCCCTAAAGCATATTGCCGAAATCCATTTGTTGATTTTTCTTCTGCATTTAACACCATTCAACCCCATTTGATCGTCTCCAAATTGAAAAAAATGAACATAAACAGAAATATTTTATTTTGGATCCACTTTTTGACAGCTAGACCTCAGTATGTGAAATTGAGAAATGTGATATGTAGAGACAATGACAAGAATTAGTAAACTTTTGTTGATGAAATTCAGTCAAATATATTACGTACGAACACAGGAACACCCCAAGGAGCGGTTTTGTCACCTTTCTTGTTTACAGCTTATATAAATGACTGCAACATCAAAGGAGCAGATAGAACTTGTTTGATCAAATTTGCCGATGACACAACAATAAAAGGCTTGATATGAGGCAGCGAAATCGAGTATAAGAAACACGTCAGTTGGTTTGTCGATTGGTGTGAGCAACGTTCTTTTGAACGTTAAAAAGATTAAGGAGCTTATCATTGACTTTCGGAAAAATAAAGATCAACCAGAACCGTTGTACATAAAGAACGAAGAATTGGAACAAATTGAGTCCTACAAATACGTAGGACTAACAATTGACGATCAGCTTAATTGGAAAGAACATAGCAATATTGTTTACAAGAAATTAAACTCTAGACTTTATTTCTTAAGGAAACTTAAATATTTCAATGTTGACAACATACTCCTTGAGCTCTTTTACAAGTCTATAATCTAAAGCGTGACCTCTTTCTCACGAGTCTGTTGGGGTGGAAATGCTATAGGAGATAGTAAAAACAAAATTGACCACATTATTAAAAGGGCTGAAATTTGTGATGCTTCCCTTCCTGATTTTGATTACCTTTTGACAGTTAAATGCCAAAGAAAGATTTTGTCCATCAAGAATGATAAGTCACACTCCCTTTTTGATCTCTTAAAATTCTCATTAAAACCCAATCGCCCTATTCCCATAAGGTGCAAGCGAGACAGATACAAAAACTCTTTCCTACCAGCGTCCATCAAACTATTTTAAGTTAAGTCATGAAAGTTCACAATATATCAAATCCACGTTCTCATGTTGTTTGATTAAATCTTTTATTACCTGTGTATCATAAGTACATTATGTTATATGCTTAGAAATCAATCTTGATCCCTGTTGAGATCGATGTCATGTTAAACGATTTTTTTAAATGTTTTATCTATGTTCTTGTTTATGTATTGTATGTCAATTATAACAAATGTAACAGACAAAGAAATGTGCCAATTATAGACAATAAAGTTATCTTGAATCTTGAATCTTTTTTCAAAATAGCATTTTGGCTCTTAGGAACTTTTTCCATTGAGCCCTTCACCTACAAAATTCACCACACATTAAAAAATTATACACCACACTGATTTGTGCCTTGCTCTGTCCTGGTGCACAAGATCATGCAGTCTGTACACAGACCTCGGGAACTATCGACAGCTTCCTTCCCTGTCAACTTTGGCAAAGAGTGACGAAAACCACCCAAAACACTCACAATGAGATTGCCACAGCTTGTATCATCATCATTGATGAAACCAATAATGAAGCGTCACTTATATTTTGTAGTGGAGTGCTCTTTGAATATGTAGAGGATGAGCCTGACAAGACAGCGAAAACATTATTGTATATAATGGTGAAATGTATGTTTGGTGGCACCATGTTCCTTGCAAAACTAATCCCATGTGCTGGACTCAAGGCACTCAAGGCATCTTTTCAATTCAGTGCTGTAAAAAATGTATGTTTGGTGGCCCCATGTTCCTTGCAAAACTAATCCCATGTGCTGGACTCAAGGCATCTTTTCAATTCAGTGCTGTACAAAACATCATTTGTGCATTGGAAAGGAGTGGTGGCAGGGTTCTTGCTGCTATAAATGACATCAGACTCAACCAGTCATTCTTCAAAATTTCTCTCCCCTGCAAGCAGAAACACCATGGATTGTGAAATCCCAAACAGATCATGCACATCTCACGTTTCTGTTGTATGATCCAGTACATCTGATCAAAAATCTGCAAAACAACTGGATAACAGAGGTCACCAAAACTGTGAAGTTCCACACACCTCATGGTGTAATTCCTGTAAAATGGTCTGATCTAGAAGAGCTGCACATATCACCATCAAATGTCAAAAAGCAAAAGGCTTCACTTGCCTTGAATGTGTTTCCAGATGAAACCAGCTCAGCACTGAAATCATCAGTTGACAGGACACCTTCATGGCAAGCAACTACCCTCTTCATCGACACTAAACGGTGGAAACTGCTCAACAGCAAATCCTGTCAAAAAAGCTATCGATGCAGGATTGCTCTTGACCTGTCTGACAATGGAGTTATGGGATTTAAAACAATGACTGCCTGGGCCGCTATTGCAGACCCCATGAAGGCAAAACCGAAAAAGTGTGTCTTTCGTAGGGGTGTTAAATCCCCAGAACACGTTTTTAAAGGAAATATTAGCATTATGTTTGCAGGGACAGCAAGCGGTGAATCACTGCCACCATATGTGATCTATAAATCGGTGTGTTTGTGGGACAGTTAGTGCGAAGGAGGTCCTGCCAGTACGCTATTCAAAAGGAGTAAAGGTTGGTGGATGGATGCTAAAAACTTTGAGGATTGGTTCATGAGTTTGGTTATTCCCTGGGCATGTCGCAAGATGGAAAAGAAAATTCTCATTGGAGATAATCTAAGCTCTCACCTGAGCCCAAAAGTGATAGAAAAATGCAATGAACTAAACATAGGTTTTGTACTTCTTCCCCCAAACAGTAATAAGTGCCAACGTCTCGATGTTTCCTTTTTTGGACCCATGAAATGCACTTCAACTTCAAGAAAGGTGATGACTGACTACAAGATGAAGAATCCGAAATCAACATCCTTATAATAAATGAAATGTGAGTAGATTTAAGTGCTGTTCGGCTTACCTGTCAATCAGTGTGCGGGCCAATGAAATTATCTTTGGTTATGACCGATGCTCACTGAAATGAACAAGCAACGTCGCTCCATATACAGGTGTCATGCGGACTCCTTATTTTCAAGGAGCTCCTTGAAACCTCCTTGAATTTGATTTTCCCCCAAAATCTCCTTGAAATTTGAATTTTGGCCTAAATCTCCTTGAATCCTCCTTGAATTTTACTTTGTCCCGAAAATTTTTTTTTAAAAAGGTGCAAGACTGCGACAAACGCCTCGAGTTCGAGAAAATCGGTGGCGAGGCGGATGTGTTAAGCCTCCTTGAATTCACCAATATTCTCCTTGAAACCTCCTTGAATTTCAAGGAAGCACAGCTGCATGAACCCTGAATATACCATGCAGTGGATGGGTGAGGCTGGACGGGGGTCATTGCTTACCTGTTGTCTATACAAGTAGTTGTGAAGAGAATGCAATCAAATGAGCATGCTCTATTGTATGGGTAATGCAGGGATCTGTATTGGGATCGGCGTTGTTCATACTTCATACTTCACCACTCTCAAAAGTCATAGCAGATCACGGGCTTTCTTATCATTTTCATACTCGTTGTCTTCTATCAGCCAAGTACAATTCAAACCAATAAAGTACCCTGCCGGATATTCCAAAATTTATGTGCAACCTTTGTAAAAGAATGTGATGGTCAATGGTATAGAATGCCGTGGCAGGGTCCAGTAATGTTAGAAGCTAAACAGCTGGGTAGTGATCAATTAGGCTATATAACTATAACTTCACAAGCGCCGGCCAGTGCAGGTAAGCAATGACCCCTGTCCAGCCTCACCCTCCCAGAGCATGGTATGGCAGAAAACGCAACTCTGTGTGACAATGCATTTTCTGCATTTGCACTCCAATGGAATGAAAATCAGTCCGAATTTGAAGACAGAACTTCTTTTATTTCATGGATCAACTCTTGCCGAATCTATGTCAGGAAAAGTTTGTGGATATTCCATTTCTTTACCTTTTTATGAATTTGTGTGTGTGCGCGAGTGCCGCTTTTCAGTCACCAAGGATTTACTTTCAATTTTGAAGGGGATCATATAAGGTAAGTGAGTCAACTGTATTTGTAGTATTATACGTATGTTTTTTGTTCAAGTGAAATAATTTTCAAAGCCGTTTTTTAAGTTATTTCAGTGTATGACGTCATATTGCTATTTTAGTGTCTCCATTTGACCAAGATAACGTAGATCTACTTTTCGCCCCAAACCCGATCTTTTCACAATAATCATGGCTCATGTGATTCATTTTAAGTCAAGTAAGTACTGAAGTTGCAAAAACCTACAAAATTTAGCTTTTGAAATGTTCTGTAATGATATGACGTGGATGCGAGATTTCGTGCCTTCAGTTTTCTGCCCGTGCTTAGATTATCAACTGCCATTTCCGGTAATTCTGTGAAAGGGATGGCGCTCTTATCATTTGGAAGCGTCGAACTTGTTGTGGTTCGGTGTTTTATAGGTTGATTTCGATTGTCAAAAAACTGCTTTCAAGAGCTAAATTTTGTTTGGTGTCGCCTGTCCATGCACAATCTGACCAGGCGCATTCACTACCACAAACGTTGCCCAAGCAGATTATACACATACACAAAGCAAGTATGCATGTTGTCCCTACAGAAGAAAGTGACACCACAGTTGTGCTTAACTTTTAGTGAGTCCTTCAAGAGGGCTGCTTTCAAGGATTATAATTCGTTTGAACTTAGACAAGCATCGAGAAGGTGATATCAATGTTTTTAAAAAATCTTTATTCAAGATATTCTAGATCTAGAAGAGCTGGATGAGGAGAATTTTGTGAACATTTTACTTTATGATGCATGAAAATGATCTGGCCTCTATAGTCTAGTCTACATGAAGTTGGTATCAAACGCATTTATTTATAATAAATAGTAATTTACATTAAAGCTAGATCTATGTAGATCTAGATTTGTTAAAGTCTACATTGATCAATTTTAAAGAACAGTAGTCTAGGCCTATTTTCTTCTTTGCTCTTCCACGTGAGAGCCTTCAACCAAGTTTGATTATTTTGGCTTCTCTATGGCATTTGGAGTCGGGGTGGAGGGTGGCTACTTAACAATTAAAAAGGGTTCACTAATAATAATAATAATAATTATCATTGTTATAATAAGCTAACCTTTCTTGAAGCCATGTAACTCATAGGTATCGAAAGACTAAATTAAGATTGAGAGATAAGGCGGGAAAGATAAAAAGGAAGGAAAATGTAGAGGGATGGCTTGACGTAAGGGGGTAGGGGAACTGGGGTTAAGGTTATTTTTTAGGTCATCGATACTTAATAGTAGCCTGTGCTGTGACCGAGACAAGACCTCAGCATTCTTCATTTAAATAATTTCAGCTTGTTACCTGAATAGAGAAACATTATTTAATAAATTTGGTATGCTGTCATTTCAAATGAATCACTTTTCAAAACAAAGTCTCATGTTTTATCTTTTTTTTTTGGTGTGGTTTTTTGTATTTAGTTTCACAGACAAGAATGCCTCACAGAAGTACTTTAGCTCGAAGATAACTCAAGGCAGAAGACCCTGAGAAGTATGAGGCATTTTCCCATGCAGAGACGATCAGCAGACAAGGCAAAGCGGGAGCAGAAAAGGCAGGCCAACGATGCTGGACAACTGTCGACAGAGCCGCAGGAAGAGTTAGAGAAGAAGACGCTTGCAAAAAAGTAAGAGATGTAGGTTAAGCCATCCTTGATTTCAGTAATTTGGTAAGATACTTTGACTTTATTTAATTGTTCCTCAGAATCTGTTCTTTCCAGTGCTGTGCAAAAGATCAGAGACCGAAAAAGAAAGGCAGAGAGAGAGGCAGAATCCAAAGGAATGAGGCTCACAAGAACGAGTAGTCAGCCATCTGAAACCCCTCCCAGAAGACCTCCGCATATGACTGAAGAGGAATTTAAACGTCATAAAGCAGCTTTGAGGAAAGCTAGCAGGGCAAGGGAAAGTAGCCAGAAAAAGACTGCCATTAAGTAAGTTTTAGTAACCATGTTCGGTTGCCTTTTTCATCTTTGCTACTCTAGCACAGAGATCTTTTCTACCAATGTTTTTTTTTTGATTGATGATTTCAGGGCCAAACGCAAAAAAATGTACCATGAAAAAAATTAAAAGAGAAGGGAGCCATGGCAACATCAGCAGTAGCCTGTACTTCTGTTGGACGACAGATGGAAGCAGTCCTTTTACAATTTGAATAACGAAGTAAGTTTTCAACTTTATTTGTATAAGATTCTCATTGAAGTTAATTTCTTTGACAAATGCTATGTTCATTAATTTTGATTTCAAATATTTAAAATTATGGACTGAATTTGCATTTACTTTCTCCACAGTACAAAAGGAAAGCAAGAGATTTAGGTATGACTCCTGAAGATTATGGGAGGTCTGTCTTAAATTTGGGAAACCTTAAAACTTCAACAAAAAACAAAAAACAAAAAAAAGGGTTGCCATCATCCAGCAGCAGAAATCCCATCCCTGCAAGGTCCTCTTTGAGGATACAGAGGTGGCATATATTCTTACAAGTATACTCAAATATGTGATCTAATTAAGGAATTTGAATTGTTTTCATGAGTTGTTTCCTTTTTTTTTTTTTTTTTTTTTTTAATAATTTGATGCCAGGTTCTTGAAGTTCCAAAAAAGGGGAGTTCCTTTTCCATGCGCTTTTTACAGAAAAGTGGCACTATGTACGCTTACGGACAAGAGGAGGATGTTGGGCTTATTAAAGAAGGACCTCCTGACTTCTTTGCTTGGACCGTTTTGTCAGTGTTCGTTTCTGTAATTGACCACAGAGGCCATGTTACTTTTAAGATTTGAAAAATAGAATTTTTGTTCAACGAATTTTTTTAAATATATAAGTCATTTAATTATCTACCCTTTGTGCTAGTTAATAAATTTTCTCAGAAAAATTATATGAGAATGTTTCTCGTCATTCATTTGCAACATTCATGGCTGTTTGTCCCTGTATTTTGAGCCATTTATTTGTTCAGAATACTGATTTTCCTGTTAAATATGCATTTCCATGTAAATTGAAGTCATCGCCATTGACCTACTTTTCCCAATTACATAATCATCTCCAGCTCAATACTTTACATTTTCAAATTCCTCACATTTCAAGCTTTAAAATGATGTATGACATGTTAGTGTAAATCAAAGCTGAAAAGTGACGAAAATAAGCATGTAAAAGTAGAAGGTAAGAGCTCAATTCTGCCGTGATCAGATAAAACACATTTTTCTCAAAATCACGGTTCCGAGATAATCGCGTTTTAGCGTTTTCTGCTAATTAATCCATTAAATAGCCATGTT
This sequence comes from Goniobranchus kuniei, assembly GCA_025770095.1. Classification (NCBI taxonomy): domain Eukaryota; kingdom Metazoa; phylum Mollusca; class Gastropoda; order Nudibranchia; family Chromodorididae; genus Goniobranchus; species Goniobranchus kuniei. The sequence goes on from JAOYNN010178906.1 coordinate 10,585, forward strand.
GATTTCTTTTGACTATCCAATCTTAAAGTATGGCCTATGCACTACTGCTGAACAAAATTTTATCAAATTTGAGCCAAAAACAAACAAATAAACAAGGAAATGCGTTTCATCAGATCACCATACGAGAAATGCGTTTTGTTTTCAACGCATTAATCACGAGGTGATCTGATGAAACACATTTTTTATCAGCGTCTCGTCAACCGTGATCCCATGAAACGCATCTTTCTTCCTGGAAACAAAAGAAAAATGCATTTTATCAGATCACCACGAGAGAAATGCGCTTTGCTTTCAACGCATTTATTCACTTGTGTTCTGATAAAACGCATTTTTCCTATTTCACTATATAATTCCATACAAGGTTGAATGGGAAAGGTTT